>CM068305.1:20606322-20788822 GCA_034768735.1 Schistosoma mekongi
TTTCAGCAGCAGCAGAGAGTGTTTTTAGCTGCCCAAGCTCAAATGTTAGAATCTGTGCTAGCGAAATATTTCAGTCCAGTCAAAGAAGGTTCAAATTAAATGATGCTGCCCCAAGGAATCCAGAGAATGAATATTTGAGTCTGCTTCTTTGTTGAAGAAATGAAGCAGGAAAACTAACGCAGTCCCTATCATTGTTTCCGACGAAGCAGAGCGAGAAAATGACACAGTCACTACCATTGTTCCCAGGCAGCAGTAGCATTGCCCGGAGTTTAATGTCATTGAGTCCCCATGGCACGGGCCACTGTCGTACTTGGTGCACGTAGTGTGGCACGCATTCAGAGTCAGAAAGTTATCTTAAGTAACATGCCCAAAGTGTCTGCTGTATACAGGAAGAAGCTGGAGCATTCAGCAAGAACATTCATTAAGCCGAGGAAGATTGGTATCATTGCCAAAGTACACTCCAGATGTGGTCAACGCATTATCTTCCTAATTCGTCCAAGAAGTTGTGACAATGCCGACTTAAAGACAAAATATGTTAAACATGATGAAGTATTGACCTGGTTACCACGCAAGGAACCCACAATTTTCCGTGGAGGAGGAGATTAGCGGTAGATAGTGGTTGTGTTCCGAAATTTGTAATTAATCATGTTTCCTTTTCTTGAGTGATTTTTTCTAGTTGTGCACGACCACGCAGATTTACGTGAACTAATGGAACCATGTCATTATTTTATTTTTCAAAAAGGGGAGGTGTTATGTCGGACCACTAAAGAAGAGTGAAATAGAGGACTAATTCATTTATTCTGGTCGTGTGTAATGTAAACATTACATTTTCTATTATTATTATTATGTTCCTCTTACTCTGTCCTCCCGTTTAGTATATTTGCTGTTATTGTATTATCTCTTATAATGGACTACAGTTATTTGGTTGTGTACAAGTTACCCGTATTCACTGCCACAATCTCTCCTATTTTGTATTAATGTAAAATCCCTAATTGGTTTGCTGTGTGGTCTGAATTTGTATATTATATATATATATATATATATATATATATATATATAAACGCATGATTAAAATACAATACGACCGGCAATTGGACTGGGTTGATTGTGTCTGGTTGGCTCATAGCTGCTGTCTTCTCTATTCCGGCTTTGGGGGTTGGTAGTCGTGGGGCTGACGCATCCGTATTCTGATTGGCAGATATCAAGGACACTCATTATTTATTATTTTTCAATACATAACAATTGGCGACGGGGGTGAAAATTATCGTATCCAAGCTAGCTCATCGTCTGCAGCTATCAAGGTCATAGAGTATTATTTTCAATACATAACAATTGGCGACGGAGTTTAAAGTGAATCCAGCTTACGCAGTCATTGGTCGTAAAGTCTAGCATATTTTATTATCCAATCAGCACAAAGAATCGCATTCAGTGTCATAAATTTTATTTGAAAAAAATTCAATATGACCACTACATTTGAGCAGATGGAGTTGTGGTTTCAGCAGCAGCAGAGAGTGTTTTTAGCTGCCCAAGCTCAAATGTTAGAATCTGTGCTAGCGAAATATTTCAGTCCAGTCAAAGAAGGTTCAAAATTAAATGATGCTGCCCCAAGGAATCCAGAGAATGAATTATTTGAGTCTGCTTTTGTTGAAGAAATGAAGCAGGAAACTAACGCAGTCCCTATCATTGTTTCCGACGAAGCAGAGCGAGAAAATGACACAGTCACTACCATTGTTTCCCAGGCAGCAGTAGCATTGCCGGAGTTTAATGTCATTGAGTCCCCATGTGCACGGGCCATTAGCCCACCCAAGAAAACTGTCGTACTTGGTGCACGTAGTGTGGCACGCATTCAGAGTCAGAAAGTTATCTTAAGTAACATGCCCAAAGTGTCTGCTGTATACAGGAAGAAGCTGGAGCATTCAGCAAGAACATTCATTAAGCCGAGGAAGATTGGTATCATTGCCAAAGTACACTCCAGATGTGGTCAACGCATTATCTTCCTAATTCGTCCAAGAAGTTGTGACAATGCCGACTTAAAGACAAAATATGTTAAACATGATGAAGTATTGACCTGGTTACCACGCAAGGAACCCACAATTTTCCGTGGAGGAGGAGATTAGCGGTAGATAGTGGTTGTGTTCCGAAATTTGTAATTAATCATGTTTCCTTTTCTTGAGTGATTTTTTTCTAGTTGTGCACGACCACGCAGATTTACGTGAACTAATGGAACCATGTCATTATTTTATTTTTCAAAAAGGGGAGGTGTTATGTCGGACCACTAAAGAAGAGTGAAAGGACTTCTAGGACTGTATTTTAGAGGACTAATTCATTTATTCTGGTCGTGTGTAATGTAAACATTACATTTTCTATTATTATTATTATGTTCCTCTTACTCTGTCCTCCCGTTTAGTATATTTGCTGTTATTGTATTATCTCTTATAATGGACTACAGTTATTTGGTTGTGTACAAGTTACCCGTATTCACTGCCACAATCTCTCCTATTTTGTATTAATGTAAAATCCCTAATTGGTTTGCTGTGTGGTCTGAATTTGTATATATTCATATATATATATATATAAACGCATGATTAAAATACAATACGACCGGCAATTGGACTGGGTTGATTGTGTCTGGTTGGCTCATAGCTGCTGTCTTCTCTATTCCGGCTTTGGGGGGTTGGTAGTCGTGGGGCTGACGCATCCGTATTCTGATTGGCAGATATCAAGGACACTCATTATTTATTATTTTTCAATACATAACAATTGGCGACGGGGGTGAAAATTATCGTATCCAAGCTAGCTCATCGTCTGCAGCTATCAAGGTCATAGAGTATTATTTTTCAATACATAACAATTGGCGACGGAGTTTAAAGTGAATCCAGCTTACGCAGTCATTGGTCGTAAAGTCTAGCATATTTTATTATCCAATCAGCACAAAGAATCGCATTCAGTGTCATAAATTTTATTTGAAAAAAATTCAATATGACCACTACATTTGAGCAGATGGAGTTGTGGTTTCAGCAGCAGCAGAGAGTGTTTTTAGCTGCCCAAGCTCAAATGTTAGAATCTGTGCTAGCGAAATATTTCAGTCCAGTCAAAGAAGGTTCAAAATTAAATGATGCTGCCCCAAGGAATCCAGAGAATGAATTATTTGAGTCTGCTTTTGTTGAAGAAATGAAGCAGGAAACTAACGCAGTCCCTATCATTGTTTCCGACGAAGCAGAGCGAGAAAATGACACAGTCACTACCATTGTTTCCCAGGCAGCAGTAGCATTGCCGGAGTTTAATGTCATTGAGTCCCCATGTGCACGGGCCATTAGCCCACCCAAGAAAACTGTCGTACTTGGTGCACGTAGTGTGGCACGCATTCAGAGTCAGAAAGTTATCTTAAGTAACATGCCCAAAGTGTCTGCTGTATACAGGAAGAAGCTGGAGCATTCAGCAAGAACATTCATTAAGCCGAGGAAGATTGGTATCATTGCCAAAGTACACTCCAGATGTGGTCAACGCATTATCTTCCTAATTCGTCCAAGAAGTTGTGACAATGCCGACTTAAAGACAAAATATGTTAAACATGATGAAGTATTGACCTGGTTACCACGCAAGGAACCCACAATTTTCCGTGGAGGAGGAGATTAGCGGTAGATAGTGGTTGTGTTCCGAAATTTGTAATTAATCATGTTTCCTTTTCTTGAGTGATTTTTTTCTAGTTGTGCACGACCACGCAGATTTACGTGAACTAATGGAACCATGTCATTATTTTATTTTTCAAAAAGGGGAGGTGTTATGTCGGACCACTAAAGAAGAGTGAAAGGACTTCTAGGACTGTATTTTAGAGGACTAATTCATTTATTCTGGTCGTGTGTAATGTAAACATTACATTTTCTATTATTATTATTATGTTCCTCTTACTCTGTCCTCCCGTTTAGTATATTTGCTGTTATTGTATTATCTCTTATAATGGACTACAGTTATTTGGTTGTGTACAAGTTACCCGTATTCACTGCCACAATCTCTCCTATTTTGTATTAATGTAAAATCCCTAATTGGTTTGCTGTGTGGTCTGAATTTGTATATATTTATATATATATATATATATATATAAACGCATGATTAAAATACAATACGACCGGCAATTGGACTGGGTTGATTGTGTCTGGTTGGCTCATAGCTGCTGTCTTCTCTATTCCGGCTTTGGGGGGTTGGTAGTCGTGGGGCTGACGCATCCGTATTCTGATTGGCAGTATCAAGGACACTCATTATTTATTATTTTTCAATACATAACAATTGGCGACGGTGGTGAAAATTATCGTATCCAAGCTAGCTCATCGTCTGCAGCTATCAAGGTCATAGAGTATTATTTTTCAATACATAAACAATTGGCGACGGAGTTTAAAGTGAATCCAGCTTACGCAGTCATTGGTCGTAAAGTCTAGCATATTTTTATATCCAATCAGCACAAAGAATCGCATTCAGTG
This sequence comes from Schistosoma mekongi, assembly GCA_034768735.1. Classification (NCBI taxonomy): domain Eukaryota; kingdom Metazoa; phylum Platyhelminthes; class Trematoda; order Strigeidida; family Schistosomatidae; genus Schistosoma; species Schistosoma mekongi. The sequence goes on from CM068305.1 coordinate 20,610,798, forward strand.
TCATAAATTTTATTTGAAAAAAATTCAATATGACCACTACATTTGAGCAGATGGAGTTGTGGTTTCAGCAGCAGCAGAGAGAGGTTTTTAGCTGCCCAAGCTCAAATGTTAGAATCTGTGCTAGCGAAGATATTTCAGTCCAGTCAAAGAAGGTTCAAAATTAAATGATGCTGCCCCAAGGAATCCAGAGAATGAATTATTTGAGTCTGCTTTGTGAAGAAATGAAGCAGGAAACTAACGCAGTCCCTATCATTGTTTCCGACGAAGCAGAGCGAGAAAATGACACAGTCACACCATTGGTTTTTCACAGGCAGCAGTAGCATTGCCGGAGTTTAATGTCATTGAGTCCCCCATGGCACGGGCCATTAGCCCACCCAAGAAAAACTGTCGTACTTGGTGCACGTAGTTTGGCACGCATTCAGAGTCAGAAAGTTATCTTAAGTAACATGCCCGAAGTGTCTGCTGTATACAGGAAGAAGCTGGAGCATTCAGCACAGAACATTCATTAAGCCGAGGAAGATTGTATCATTGCCAAAGTACACTCCAGATGTGGTCAACGCATTATCTCCTAATTCGTCCAAGAAGTTGTGACAATGCCGACTCTAAAGACAAAATATGTTAAACATGATGAAGTATTGACCTGTTACCACGCAAGGAACCCACAATTTTCCGTGGAGGAGGAGATTAGCGGTAGATAGTGGTTGTTGTCCGAAATTTGTAATTAATCATGTTTCCTTTTCTTGAGTGATTTTTTTCTAGTTGGCACGACCACGCAGATTTACGTGAACTAATGGAACCATGTCATTATTTTATTTTTCAAAAAGGGGAGGTGTTATGTCGGACCACTAAAGAAGATGTGAAAGGACTTAGGTCGTGTTAATGTAAAACATTATTCTGTCGTGTATTAAAATTAATTATATATGTTCCTCTTACTCTGTCCTCCCGTTTAGTATATTTGCTGTTATTGTATTATCTCTTATAATGGACTACAGTTATTTGGTTGTGTACAAGTTACCCGTATTCACTGCCACAATCTCTCCTATTTTATATTAATGTAAAATCCCTAATTGGTTTGCTGTGTGGTCTGAATTTGTATATATTTATATATAATGTATATATATAAACGCATGATTAAATACAATACGACCGGCAATTGGACTGGGTTGATTGTGTCCTGGTTGGCTCATAGCTGCTGTCTTCTCTATTCCGGCTTTGGGGGGTTGGTAGTCGTGGGCTGACGCATCCGTATTCTGATTGGCAGATATCAAGGACACTCATTATTTATTATTTTTCAATACATAACAATTGGCGACGGGGGTGAAAATTATCGTATCCAAGCTAGCTCATCGTCTGCAGCTATCAAGGTCATAGAGTATTATTTTTCAATACATAACAATTGGCGACGGAGTTTAAAGTGAATCCAGCTTACGCAGTCATTGGTCGTAAAGTCTAGCATATTTTATTATCCAATCAGCACAAAGAATCGCATTCAGTGTCATAAATTTTATTTGAAAAAAATTCAATATGACCACTACATTTGAGCAGATGGAGTTGTGGTTTCAGCAGCAGCAGAGAGTGTTTTTAGCTGCCCAAGCTCAAATGTTAGAATCTGTGCTAGCGAAATATTTCAGTCCAGTCAAAGAAGGTTCAAAATTAAATGATGCTGCCCCAAGGAATCCAGAGAATGAATTATTTGAGTCTGCTTTTGTTGAAGAAATGAAGCAGGAAACTAACGCAGTCCCTATCATTGTTTCCGACGAAGCAGAGCGAGAAAATGACACAGTCACTACCATTGTTTCCCAGGCAGCAGTAGCATTGCCGGAGTTTAATGTCATTGAGTCCCCATGTGCACGGGCCATTAGCCCACCCAAGAAAACTGTCGTACTTGGTGCACGTAGTGTGGCACGCATTCAGAGTCAGAAAGTTATCTTAAGTAACATGCCCAAAGTGTCTGCTGTATACAGGAAGAAGCTGGAGCATTCAGCAAGAACATTCATTAAGCCGAGGAAGATTGGTATCATTGCCAAAGTACACTCCAGATGTGGTCAACGCATTATCTTCCTAATTCGTCCAAGAAGTTGTGACAATGCCGACTTAAAGACAAAATATGTTAAACATGATGAAGTATTGACCTGGTTACCACGCAAGGAACCCACAATTTTCCGTGGAGGAGGAGATTAGCGGTAGATAGTGGTTGTGTTCCGAAATTTGTAATTAATCATGTTTCCTTTTCTTGAGTGATTTTTTTCTAGTTGTGCACGACCACGCAGATTTACGTGAACTAATGGAACCATGTCATTATTTTATTTTTCAAAAAGGGGAGGTGTTATGTCGGACCACTAAAGAAGAGTGAAAGGACTTCTAGGACTGTATTTTAGAGGACTAATTCATTTATTCTGGTCGTGTGTAATGTAAACATTACATTTTCTATTATTATTATTATGTTCCTCTTACTCTGTCCTCCCGTTTAGTATATTTGCTGTTATTGTATTATCTCTTATAATGGACTACAGTTATTTGGTTGTGTACAAGTTACCCGTATTCACTGCCACAATCTCTCCTATTTTATATTAATGTAAAATCCCTAATTGGTTTGCTGTGTGGTCTGAATTTGTATATATTTATATATATATGTATATATATAAACGCATGATTAAAATACAATACGACCGGCAATTGGACTGGGTTGATTGTGTCTGGTTGGCTCATAGCTGCTGTCTTCTCTATTCCGGCTTTGGGGGGTTGGTAGTCGTGGGGCTGACGCATCCGTATTCTGATTGGCAGATATCAAGGACACTCATTATTTATTATTTTTCAATACATAACAATTGGCGACGGGGGTGAAAATTATCGTATCCAAGCTAGCTCATCGTCTGCAGCTATCAAGGTCATAGAGTATTATTTTTCAATACATAACAATTGGCGACGGAGTTTAAAGTGAATCCAGCTTACGCAGTCATTGGTCGTAAAGTCTAGCATATTTTATTATCCAATCAGCACAAAGAATCGCATTCAGTGTCATAAATTTTATTTGAAAAAAATTCAATATGACCACTACATTTGAGCAGATGGAGTTGTGGTTTCAGCAGCAGCAGAGAGTGTTTTTAGCTGCCCAAGCTCAAATGTTAGAATCTGTGCTAGCGAAATATTTCAGTCCAGTCAAAGAAGGTTCAAAATTAAATGATGCTGCCCCAAGGAATCCAGAGAATGAATTATTTGAGTCTGCTTTTGTTGAAGAAATGAAGCAGGAAACTAACGCAGTCCCTATCATTGTTTCCGACGAAGCAGAGCGAGAAAATGACACAGTCACTACCATTGTTTCCCAGGCAGCAGTAGCATTGCCGGAGTTTAATGTCATTGAGTCCCCATGTGCACGGGCCATTAGCCCACCCAAGAAAACTGTCGTACTTGGTGCACGTAGTGTGGCACGCATTCAGAGTCAGAAAGTTATCTTAAGTAACATGCCCAAAGTGTCTGCTGTATACAGGAAGAAGCTGGAGCATTCAGCAAGAACATTCATTAAGCCGAGGAAGATTGGTATCATTGCCAAAGTACACTCCAGATGTGGTCAACGCATTATCTTCCTAATTCGTCCAAGAAGTTGTGACAATGCCGACTTAAAGACAAAATATGTTAAACATGATGAAGTATTGACCTGGTTACCACGCAAGGAACCCACAATTTTCCGTGGAGGAGGAGATTAGCGGTAGATAGTGGTTGTGTTCCGAAATTTGTAATTAATCATGTTTCCTTTTCTTGAGTGATTTTTTTCTAGTTGTGCACGACCACGCAGATTTACGTGAACTAATGGAACCATGTCATTATTTTATTTTTCAAAAAGGGGAGGTGTTATGTCGGACCACTAAAGAAGAGTGAAAGGACTTCTAGGACTGTATTTTAGAGGACTAATTCATTTATTCTGGTCGTGTGTAATGTAAACATTACATTTTCTATTATTATTATTATGTTCCTCTTACTCTGTCCTCCCGTTTAGTATATTTGCTGTTATTGTATTATCTCTTATAATGGACTACAGTTATTTGGTTGTGTACAAGTTACCCGTATTCACTGCCACAATCTCTCCTATTTTGTATTAATGTAAAATCCCTAATTGGTTTGCTGTGTGGTCTGAATTTGTATATATTTATATATATATATATATATATATATATATATATATATATATATATATATATATATATATATATATATATATATATATATATATATATATATATATATATATATATATATATATATATATATATATATATATATATATATATATATATATATATATATATATATATATATATATATATATATATATATATATATATATATATATATATATATATATATATATATATATATATATATATATATATATATATATATATATATATATATATATATATATATATATATATATATATATATATATATATATATATATATATATATATATATATATATATATATATATATATATATATATATATATATATATATATATATATATATATATATATATATATATATATATATATATATATATATATATATATATATATATATATATATATATATATATATATATATATATATATATATATATATATATATATATATATATATATATATATATATATATATATATATATATATATATATATATATATATATATATATATATATATATATATATATATATATATATATATATATATATATATATATATATATATATATATATATATATATATATATATATATATATATATATATATATATATATATATATATATATATATATATATATATATATATATATATATATATATATATATATATATATATATATATATATATATATATATATATATATATATATATATATATATATATATATATATATATATATATATATATATATATATATATATATATATATATATATATATATATATATATATATATATATATATATATATATATATATATATATATATATATATATATATATATATATATATATATATATATATATATATATATATATATATATATATATATATATATATATATATATATATATATATATATATATATATATATATATATATATATATATATATATATATATATATATATATATATATATATATATATATATATATATATATATATATATATATATATATATATATATATATATATATATATATATATATATATATATATATATATATATATATATATATATATATATATATATATATATATATATATATATATATATATATATATATATATATATATATATATATATATATATATATATATATATATATATATATATATATATATATATATATATATATATATATATATATATATATATATATATATATATATATATATATATATATATATATATATATATATATATATATATATATATATATATATATATATATATATATATATATATATATATATATATATATATATATATATATATATATATATATATATATATATATATATATATATATATATATATATATATATATATATATATATATATATATATATATATATATATATATATATATATATATATATATATATATATATATATATATATATATATATATATATATATATATATATATATATATATATATATATATATATATATATATATATATATATATATATATATATATATATATATATATATATATATATATATATATATATATATATATATATATATATATATATATATATATATATATATATATATATATATATATATATATATATATATATATATATATATATATATATATATATATATATATATATATATATATATATATATATATATATATATATATATATATATATATATATATATATATATATATATATATATATATATATATATATATATATATATATATATATATATATATATATATATATATATATATATATATATATATATATATATATATATATATATATATATATATATATATATATATATATATATATATATATATATATATATATATATATATATATATATATATATATATATATATATATATATATATATATATATATATATATATATATATATATATATATATATATATATATATATATATATATATATATATATATATATATATATATATATATATATATATATATATATATATATATATATATATATATATATATATATATATATATATATATATATATATATATATATATATATATATATATATATATATATATATATATATATATATATATATATATATATATATATATATATATATATATATATATATATATATATATATATATATATATATATATATATATATATATATATATATATATATATATATATATATATATATATATATATATATATATATATATATCATTGATTTAGATATATGAATCGTTGAATGTTGACTGAGCGGTCTAACGGATAATCGTTCACCGAGAAGTCTAATTGTCGTAGATACTCACTACTGAAGACTTCAATGCCATAACGAAACAGCTGTCCACTGCGTCATAGATTACAATAGTCGCTTGACTGTGACCGATTAGTGATATCAAATACAGATGATGAAACATGTTAAATAGAGATTTGTTGATGCAGAGGTTTTCTTACTATAATTACATTTGAGTACATTAAATAGTAGGGTTATCATTATTACTATTATTTTAAAGCTGACAATTGAAACTCGTTGAATCAATAATGAATAATGTTATAACCTTTAATTAGTAATTAAAAGAAGAATAGGAGTTGAATGACAAGTAAAATGCAAATTCAACAAGGAAAGATGATAATATGACAAGAATGTATTTGGATCTTCCAGTTGATTTGTTGTGAACTGAGGTTGATCTGTCTCTGTTGTCATATGTATATCCTAAGTAGATTGTCTCGATATAGCGATTATTCACAAGTATTGTTTGATTCGGATTGTGATTGACAAGTAGAATTCAGGACTAGAGTTTCATTTTTTTGGGACTCGTCAGCTGTATCTACCTGCATACCGGTGTTGATATTTATATAATTTAAATTAAACTGTACTTGTAAATAATCGCTGTGTCTAGGCTATCCGCTAAAGGATGCACATATGGCGACAGTGACTAATCAACTTTAGTCCACAACAAATCAACGGGAAAATCAAAATGCATCCTAATTGCATACATACCCGTTGCACAATTGTGACTGTCAGGAGTCAGCAGTCTAGGGGGTGAACGCGGTGGTTTTTGGCACGAAAAGTAAGTTTGAGTCTCGGTGTAAACATCAACACTGGGATGCAGGTACATCCAGATGTGGTCAACGCATTATCTTCCTAATTCGTCCAAGAAGTTGTGACAATGCCGACTTAAAGACAAAATATGTTAAACATGATGAAGTATTGACCTGGTTACCACGCAAGGAACCCACAATTTTCCGTGGAGGAGGAGATTAGCGGTAGATAGTGGTTGTGTTCCGAAATTTGTAATTAATCATGTTTCCTTTTCTTGAGTGATTTTTTTCTAGTTGTGCACGACCACGCAGATTTACGTGAACTAATGGAACCATGTCATTATTTTATTTTTCAAAAAGGGGAGGTGTTATGTCGGACCACTAAAGAAGAGTGAAAGGACTTCTAGGACTGTATTTTAGAGGACTAATTCATTTATTCTGGTCGTGTGTAATGTAAACATTACATTTTCTATTATTATTATTTTTCAATACATAACAATTGGCGACGGGGGTGAAAATTATCGTATCCAAGCTAGCTCATCGTCTGCAGCTATCAAGGTCATAGAGTATTATTTTTCAATACATAACAATTGGCGACGGGGGTGAAAATTATCGTATCCAAGCTAGCTCATCGTCTGCAGCTATCAAGGTCATAGAGTATTATTTTTCAATACATAACAATTGGCGACGGGGGTGAAAATTATCGTATCCAAGCTAGCTCATCGTCTGCAGCTATCAAGGTCATAGAGTATTATTTTTCAATACATAACAATTGGCGACGGGGGTGAAAATTATCGTATCCAAGCTAGCTCATCGTCTGCAGCTATCAAGGTCATAGAGTATTATTTTTCAATACATAACAATTGGCGACGGGGGTGAAAATTATCGTATCCAAGCTAGCTCATCGTCTGCAGCTATCAAGGTCATAGAGTATTATTTTTCAATACATAACAATTGGCGACGGGGGTGAAAATTATCGTATCCAAGCTAGCTCATCGTCTGCAGCTATCAAGGTCATAGAGTATTATTTTTCAATACATAACAATTGGCGACGGGGGTGAAAATTATCGTATCCAAGCTAGCTCATCGTCTGCAGCTATCAAGGTCATAGAGTATTATTTTTCAATACATAACAATTGGCGACGGGGGTGAAAATTATCGTATCCAAGCTAGCTCATCGTCTGCAGCTATCAAGGTCATAGAGTATTATTTTTCAATACATAACAATTGGCGACGGGGGTGAAAATTATCGTATCCAAGCTAGCTCATCGTCTGCAGCTATCAAGGTCATAGAGTATTATTTTTCAATACATAACAATTGGCGACGGGGGTGAAAATTATCGTATCCAAGCTAGCTCATCGTCTGCAGCTATCAAGGTCATAGAGTATTATTTTTCAATACATAACAATTGGCGACGGGGGTGAAAATTATCGTATCCAAGCTAGCTCATCGTCTGCAGCTATCAAGGTCATAGAGTATTATTTTTCAATACATAACAATTGGCGACGGGGGTGAAAATTATCGTATCCAAGCTAGCTCATCGTCTGCAGCTATCAACACTCATAAATATTTGGAACCAAATTTTTATATTTTTCATCAGTATAGTGATTACAAACTCGTACAAGCTCCCCAATAACCAATTGCATTCTGTATCAGCGCATTAGTGACTAACTTTTCAAGGTAATTCTTGTAGTTTCTAGTGAGAAGACGTGACCAGTGGGAGTTCTACCATTTCACGTATCAGGCAGTTGCCCACCAATCACAATGGATATATTTACCTAGATATACTGTGAATTGATTGGGTTAGAAATCTTAACAGTTGAAAGCTAGCTTATTTGTTTAATTGTAAAGTGTTCACCAAGGAATCTGGTCCTTGATCTATCCCCGGGTGGAATCATCGATACACACTACACTGGAGTTCTACACTAGGTCGAAACCGCTATTCAACGCTTCCTGGTTATGAATGGTTGTCTTATTCACACCAATTTGTGATATCAAATTAATATTAAGTTTTGAAATTACACTTCACTAGTGTATTTACATTGTACTTTCATTACTCAGTAAATCCTCATGGTAAACGTTATCACTCAAATTGTTTCACCATTCTACTGGAATTATTCTCATATGTTGCAAAACGTCAATCGTGTAAAGTAACACCACTGTAAAGGACAACCGATAGTAATAAAATACATATGAGTATTTAAGTATGCAATGATGGAGTTGTGATCTTTTGCAAAACGACGGCAGGATATTTTCTTTATATCTTCGTACGATAGGTTCTTTACAATATGTCTTCTCCCCTTGAATGGAGCTTTGCAAACAAACCGTCTCGTAAATTATTGAATTGTTGATAGTTTAGTAAAAACGTTGATCAGTATGGTTTTGCACATCAGTCTCCTTTCTGTTGTTTCTGATGATCAAAACATCCACAAGTGGTAGTATGTGAATTTTATGTTGTCGAAGACGATTTATCTCAGATTATATGTAATTTCAACACGTTCTTTTACTGTTAGAAAATATTCCGTTCATGTAGCGGACAATTATAAAGAATCTTCACCATCATTCTCTATTTATGACTTCTATTGTAGCTGGTTATTTATAACTGTTGTGCAGAATGTCAAGAGTTCTGATTTCAGCTTTACTGATGCATTATTGTTGACATGCATAGATTAGTTCTTTCACAGTATTGAATTATTGATGTGCATTTGACTAATTCTTTCATAGGTAACGTTATACTCTTAAGTTATTATTTTAGTGCCAGTATAACTTCATCTGTATTCTTAATAGACTTTACAACATATTTTTATATCTGTACTAAATTATATTTGAGTTCGGAGATTATTAAGCACCATTTCAATGTATTTTTTATAACGTTGAGTGTGAATTTAATACGCATTAACTATTCCTATAAGCAGATATTGAAAGTAGCGTCTACCAAAAACCGACAAACTTCAGTTAATACATCGATTTCATATCATCACGTCCATTCAGTGTAAAGATTTCGACATCTCTTTATCTATTCAGAAAAGTTTCCAAACTTATTACATTAGAAGAAGATAAGCAAAATTAATAGAAGAATATAGTTAACATCTTACATTTTAATCATTTTCAATTGAATATTAGTTAAAATATACATTTTACTGGATAATAATGGTGAAACATAATGGTTTGGTAATAATGTTCTGTCTTATCGACATGTTAAGCTAGAAGATTTGTAAAGGGTTATACAGAAACATGGAATTCAAACATTTTACGGAACCGAATAACATGCCTCAAAGTTCCTTTTTTTTTAAACAAAAGAGAAGATTTCATTCACCTCCGTACAAAATTATGCCTACAGTTTAGGTTGTGTCAGATGAGATGCTTTCTGTATTAAAGAGTCTTCTCGAAAAGTCTTGATTCTTTCCAAACAACATGAAAGCCACACAAAAACGATTTCTTAATAATCATGTTTAACTTGAAGAGTTACAAGTCAAATCAGTAATAGCAGTACATGATATGTACTACATCTATAAAATTGATATCAAAAATTATCCAAAAACATTCTTTTCATTATAAGGAATGAAACTTTTCACACTTTACTAAATCCTACTCCGCTTAATCGAAAGAAAGGTTTTACTATCCATTTAATGTGGACTATCTATCCAAGCAACCACAATTAAACTCTATCGGACTTCATATATGTTTGACACAAATATAAACTACTTCCATTACCTTACATTACACATCCTACGTATTATATTCATACACAGTTCACAAATACACACATATATGTCTCAGTTCTAATCAGTTGACTCAAATGATGTGATGTTAACCCGATTAGGCTTGTTTTCCTATGGATTTGTTTTACTGTATTACTTAAACTTCAGTTAACTTGATCTGCTTATTTCTTCATTCTCTGAAGTGATAGCTTGCACTAAGTAGCGAAACGTCAGAAATATCTATTTCTAATCAGTGGAATGCAACACGTGCATACTGTTTGTTTCTATATGATGCACTCATTTTATTTGTAATTATCAAGTCTGACCTTGGTAATGATACCTACAATAACCATTATTCCTATTTCATATTACCATCAAAATCCATAAATGGTTATACGTGACTAGTAAGGGAGAAACCTCAATAGTGTAACCCTTTCTCTCACTAGGGAAGTGAACACAAGATATTCATTTCTAGAGGCTGGAACCTAACTATCCATACCACTGAGTCCACCGCCTACCTCGACGAGCAATGCTGTCTGGTGTAGGAGTAGGCTGAAAGAAAGCTAGGGGCGGCCAAACCAAAACATGGCACCAGTCCATGAAGTCATTGACAGTTGGGCTGAGCCATGTTAATAGATGCAGACTACCTGGTTGGGGTCTGCGTGACGCTCGTAATAAATGGTTAGAGACTTTGGGTGATATGGCTCAAAATTGTTGGCAATGGCGGCGCAGGTGCATCCACTCCTTGTCTTCCTCCAAATTCTAAGTTTCTGAACTTATCACAATTTTATCTTTACTGAATCATATCTTCTTAAATCTTATGTCTGATCTCTATTCCCTTCCATTAATACTAACTCTGTTACTACCTCCCCTACTCTGGGATTTGATCCGATAATTTAATCTCTATCTGCTAATTGAGGCATGGTAACTTGAACTGACGTACGCATATACTAAGTTCTACGTTGTAACTGAGTCCACTGGCCTCCAATCGTAGGATTTCAACTTCCGTAGATATGTGATATGATGTGGAAATCATTCAATACTGTTGGTGATAACTGTCTAACACCCAACATTTCTGAACTCCACCAGTCACGATTTTTCACTAAAACTTCAGGAATATTTTGAAGTTATCTAATGATGAGCTTATTACTAACGTTGAGTTGAATTTGTTTTCATAGAGACTGACATTTATTATCGTTGTTTGTATTAGTTGCAAATTAATGTCACTGAACGTTGGTAAAACTATATTTAAGCTAAAACGTTCTCCAAGTGTCCTGAATATTCAGGATTCAATAACCTGGATGGAATCAAACAGAGTCTGCCTACAACCACTGAGAAGTCACACGCCAGTATGAATTATCGCATGTTCCCTGGTTTACAATTAGTGATGAATACAATCGGTTAATTAAATACCTATATCCACAGAAACTACATCAACTTAAACTAAATTAAGTGGAATTTTTCTCACTAAGATCATAGGATACAATTTATCACCTTATGATAATAGAAATCACGCAATCTTAGTGATTCTCTGAATTACTACTAATGTTTATACTATAAAATGACCAATGAATCTAATCAATACAAATCCATTTGTACATTATAACAATCATCTGATTTACAATGTCCACTGCTTTCCTATACAATTATATAATATAATGTAACAGAGACGAGGGCACTGCAGGGGCTTTCAGTGGTCGTTAATGTTATTTCTGCTTTGTTACATTGCATGCAAGTTGAATGCAAACCTGGAAGAATATTGCGTGAAGCTTATAGGTATTAGATTGAAGAAAGAAAGTTGACCTTCTCCCACATTTGGAACCCCCCACCAAATTACTCTATATATACATGTACTTTTGTTGTTTGAATAATACATCTCTTCTTCTGGTCCACCACTACTTCTTCCTACACCTGTGTTTCCACATGACTGCTGTGTTGTTGAATATCTCGCTCCTGAAGGTACAATAACTATGAAAACCTATATTATGCAACGTATATAAATACAAATCATCATAATCTAATTAAATGAGACAGTAAAATTCCTTAGTCATTCCAACTTTGATCTTTATTAGTCTAGATTACAAATTATTGTATCATCTAATAGTAGTCACAATAATAATAATAATAATAATAATAATAATAATAATAATACAAAAGAATTAGGTTAATCTGATCATATTTGTTTAGTTATTTCATTTTAAGTTATTATACTTTCTTCATTATAGTTCTTCTCTAGATAGATACAAGATATATAACTTTATAATACTAATTAGGCTAATTATTTAGTTACTTTTCCTTGTGAAGTGCGCATTCGTTTATTTAACCTTGACACCATTCATCAATCAATGAAGTAGTTTTGAAATGGCCAATCATATAATGAGTAAACAATGTTGTTATGGTTACATCAGCAGTATATAAAACTGATCCCTTAAGATAATTAGTTTTTTTCTTTTCAAGAACTATACTTATATATATATATATATATATATGTAAGAATAGTTGCATTTTATGTTATATACAAAAGGGATGACTTAATAAAACAACCAAGAATCAGGTTGAATTACGTCATGATAAAATAATATTCAATTCTTTATATCATCTAATTAATTACGTGATTTGAAGAAAACAAAGTATATTCATTAAATTGTTCTTCTGGAGTAAATAAGAAGATGTATTCACACAATCTACAAATACTAATCAAGACAAGATAAAATTGTTAAATGCATGTCGTCATGGTGATTTAGACTATTTAGGTAAATTTATTGTTGATGGTGGTAATTTACAACACATGATTGATAATCAAACTGGACAAACACCATTACATTATATATATATGTAAGAATAGTTGCTTTTATGTATATACAAAAGGGATGACTTAATAAAACAACCAAGAATCAGGTTGAATTACGTCATGATAAACTAATATTCAATTCTTTATATCATCTAATTAATTACGTGATTTGAAGGAAAACAAGTATATCATTAAATGTTCTTCTGGAGGTAAATAAGAAGATGTATTCAACACAATCTACAAATACTAATCAAGACAAGATAAAATTGTTAAATGCATGTCGTGTGTAAAATGTTCCGAAGAAGATAAAGAAGACGAAGAAGAAGAAAAGGAAGAAAAGAGAAAAACTGATAGAAAAGATGATACAAATAGTGATGCAAATGCTATAGTGAATACATTTCAACGATCACAATTAGATAGATTAAAATGTACACGTGTTATTATTAAATCCAATCCGGAATTTTTAACTTATTATGATTACAATGGATATACTCCATTACATTTAGCTGTAATACATGGTGATTTAGACTTTTTAAAAGTATTAAATGAATTTAATAATGTTGATATGAAAATTAAAACAAAAGGTAAATCCCTAATGATATCAACTGCAGTATCATCATCATCATCAACAACAACAACAATAGCAACAACAACAATGAATCGTAATGATTCAAGTGAAATAAATAATGTCGGTCGAACAGTTATACATTTATGCGTTATTTACTCACAATTAAACATACTTAACTATCTTCTAACTAACAGTAATAATTATAATAATCATATAAAAGACATAATAAATGAATATGATGATCAAGGTGCAACAGCTTTACATTATTCAGTTCAAGTGATACCTGAAAAAATTGATGAATTATTCGATTTATTAATTAATATAGGTAAAGCTAATTTAAATGCACCTGATACACATGGTCGTACACCATTAATATGGGCAGCTACAGTTGGTTCAACACATGCTGTTGAATTATTACTTAAATTAGGTGCTAATTTAAATCATAAAGATTCACATGGTTTAACTGCATTACATTGTGCTGCATCAAGAGGTAATCTGCAAACAATTCAAATTATTTTAAATTGGATATCTATTGCAAATAAAGATGATGAAAGTAAGATTGCATTATTTCGTGATGTAAATGATGATGATGGATGTAGTCCATTATTTTATTCTGTTACAACAGGTCATATTCATGTAACAGAGTGTTTAATTCAAGCTGGAACAAATGTTATGCATACTGATCATAAAGGTCGTACTGTATGCCATTGTTTAGCGAGATTGAATTCATTATCAAATGGAATGAAATTTGAAAATCTTATCAAAACTCAATTAAATTGTCTGATGAAAGCTGGATTAGATCCATGGAAAGCAAATAATAGTGGATTAACAGCATTACATGAAGCATGTTTATTACGAAATGTATGCCTTGTCAAACAGTTAGCAAGTTTACCAGGTTTTAGTACAGTTATAAATGCAACTGAATCACAAGGTCATACATCACTACACTTAGTTGTTGCCGCTTCATGGAGTACTGAACCATTAGGTTTAAGGTTATGTCAATTTCTTTTAGAACATGGAGCTGATGTTAATGCTATCACTCATCTACCAAATAATGAACAGGTTACACCGTTAAATCTTGCTTATTTAAATGAGACTAATGATGAAAAATCTAAAGATTCACTAATTAATCTCTTAAAACAATATGGTGGTCGAACATATCAAGAATTAATAGATGAAGGTAAAGTTCATATTGATATAAGTCCAGATAAATACCATCATGCAAACGTTCATACTGATAGTAAAAATGATGATAAAAATCACAATACATTATCAATGTCTGAAAATAAAGTAAACCAAGCAAGTAAAACAAAAACTTCAAGTAACCTAAATGATTCTATAGAAATAACATCAAAACAACGACCACATATGATTGATACAGCTACTGAACCTATAGAAAACTTCAATTTATCTTTAACATTAAAAGATTCATGTGTACAAACATGTTTAGATAGAAGAAGACGACGTAAGAATACATCAACACATTCATTAACATCATTATCTTCTGAACAATTGATACATGAAAATACTAACATATTACCTAATAAATATGATTTTACTGAAAAATCTATGCATAAATCATATGAAACTGCTACTATTGAGAAATCTTCATCTCCAGCCATAAACAATCAAATCAAATTGAGTAAATTCACTACTACTACTACTACTACTACTACTACTACTACTACTAGTAATAATAATAATAATACAAATGTATCAAAACAGTTTATAGTTCATGTTCCAACATCATCTAATATAAAATTACATAATAATCAATTAAATGTAATCAACTCTATTAACACTAACAATAAAGATGTTACAAACATTCCAAATAAACAACAATTACATCATCAACATTTATCTTCACCATTAAATAATAAAACATTGTTAAATTCAAAATATTTGCCAAATTCACAAATTTATTTAGAAAGAGAATTACCTTTAGTATTAAAACAATATTTAGATAAAGAAAATTATAATTATTCACCTTTAATAAGACGTTCACGTATGCCTAAACCAACTATATCACCATATTTACAACCTATTTTACCAAATTTATCATTAATTAAACAAAAATCTTTATTCTTAAATAAAGTTACTAAAACTAAATCACATTCAGCTAATATCTGTACTACTAATTATTCTAATTTAAGTAATCAACATATAAAATCTACTATTTTACCTAATACTAAACAACTTAATTCACAACAATTTAATTCATCTAATTCATCAAATTGTACTAAATTAGATGTTACTATGCCTAAAAATTCTTATTCTATCATTGATAGAAAATCGATTAAAAATAGTAAACAATCAAAATCAACAAAAAATTTACATTCATATTTCAGCAATAACGATGAATTAAAACAAACGATTGTTGATAATAATCAAGTTTTTAATCAGCCCAACATAACAACACAAATTAAAAAGAAAAATAATAAATCAATACATGAAGTAAATGATCAACATTCTGCTATGGGTGGTGAATTAACACCAATTAATAAGCATAGAACTCAATTGAATAGTGATAATTAATTATACAAAGAAATAAACAACACAATAATCAATAAATGATAACAACAACAAGAAAAAGACGAAAAAAAAGAAAAGAGGGTGTAGAAAAATTTTTAATTCATTTAAAATGGATCATTATTGAATAAATCAAAAAGAATTCACTAAGCAGATTATTCATTAAATGAAATGTCGTGATTACTTAATTAGAATAACTATAATTTACATTAGAATGGATAAATAATTTTGTTTTATGAAGTATAACAGGTATTTA
The DNA here is from genome assembly GCA_034768735.1 of Schistosoma mekongi. NCBI lineage: Eukaryota > Metazoa > Platyhelminthes > Trematoda > Strigeidida > Schistosomatidae > Schistosoma > Schistosoma mekongi. Next base: position 20,627,938 of record CM068305.1, read on the forward strand.
TGTACAGGTGAATGTTTATCTTTTTTTTTAAATCAACATTACAAATTTCAAGTATTAAAGAAGGAATTGGGTTTATTTTAATTGAACTATTTAAATTAAGTATTTTATTTTTGTTTAAATATTTATGTACCTTATTATTACATATACTTTATAGTGTATGTATACAGAATTCAATTCAGTCTTCATCCTTTAAGTATCCTTTATGTATGATGAACATTATTGATTGATGTGTGTATGTGTGTAATAAAGTAAAAATACAGTATATTTTTTATAAAGAACTGTGCATTGTTGACTTTCATAATCTTAACAACTGTAACTGTAGCTATTTGGTGGATCATATGAATGAGTATCGCGTTCATGAGTATCGCTCATGAATTGGAAAAAACCTGTTTAAATGTTTGTATTCATCGGTTGAGTACAACTAAAATTCACAGACTAATGAAATGCTACCTAATTCTTATATGGGACTCATTTAAAGTGAGCACCCTAGACCATCAGTTTCAGCGGCGAACGCTCTACCATCCACAGGACTGGGCTAACAAACCTTCATTAATAGAATATCAACTTCCATCGATATATGATGTAGTATGATAATCAGTCAATACTATTTATGATAACTGTCCAACATCCCGTAGTACTAAACTCCACCAGTCACAACTTTTCACTAGAATTTCAGGGACATTATGAAATTAGTATATAATTAGCTGATTATTGTAAATAGATTGGGTGGGGGAAGGATTTTTAGAGTAAGTTAACGAATATTAGCAATTAAACTTAATAACTATCTCCATAAAACCACCTCAATTCATAAAAAAAAACATTGTATTATGAGTAACTACTTTCTGTAGTATATTGAATGACTTGAAAAAATGCTTAAATAGTCACGTTTTTGTTTACAAGTATTTTAAATAATACAAGAAGTTCAACCTTTTTTTTATAAGGAATTATCTATTAATCATTGTAACACTTACATGTTTAGTATGTTCATAAGATTATCTGAAATAACTTCGTACACATCTTTCAATGTTTCAATTAACTAATGAATATAAAGCTTAGATTATATAAGTTGGATTGTGACTGGCAAGTGGAATCCAGGACGCAAGTTTCGTCCTGTTTGGGACTCATCGGCTGGATGTACCTGCATCCCAATGTTGATGTCCACACTGGGATTCGAACTCAGTCCGCTTCGTGTCGAACGCCACCGCGTTCACCACTAGACTACTGAGTCCAGACAGTCACTATAAAACTTATAGTTTAAGTTAAAAGAATACACTTTATAATGTATTAATAACTTTAATGAAGTTATGTTATACAATAAAAATTATGCAATAGGTTATATTGTATGCTTAAATCTATAAATAGTAGTAAAGCATCATTTACTTTTCTATTGATTAACACATTTTACATCTTAAATTAATTTCATTATTTAAAGTTAAAACAAATAGATTGAGTTACTATTTTTACACTGTTTAGGCATCTAGTAAAAGTTGGCACATTTTAATCATTGTGTTGACTTCCATTTAGAACATCTATTCAGTGTAAAAACTGCATTAGCTTTAAATCATTTCAAGAGGAGGAGTTAAAATTTTACTACATCAGAAAAAGATAAACAACAGGGATTTAAGCATATTATCAATGTTTTACAATTAAATAATTTTCTTATGAATATTATTTAAAAATATACAAAAAAGGAAACAATCTGTTATTAATTAATAATAATAATAAATGATAGAGAATGTCCTGGATTAGTACTATCATTCTACCTTATCTCTATGACATGACAGAATAATTGGAAAGAATTCTAAAATAACAAAGAATGCAAGCGTTGTACAAAACAACTAAGACATTACGAGGTAATTTGGTAAGGGCAAATGAAAAAAAGTCCCTTCATTTTCACGCAAAATTGTGTCTACAGGTTAAGTTGTGTCAGTTAAGATACCTTCTACATTGTTGAGTATTCAGGAGAAATCATAACGCATGCCAAAGAATATGATAGCTACACAGGACGACTTCCCAAAAATCATGTAGAGCTTGAAAGGCAGCAGATCAAATCAGCAATAAAAGTGTATGTTATTTATAACAATCATAAAATAGACAAATAGTATCAGAATCATTCAGATAGGTTTACATTAACTACAAAGAAATGCGTTTGATTAAAGCATTCCATATTTTGATAAACCCTACTATACTTCATAGAAAAGAAGGCCTTTTGATTCAACCGATATGGTCTATCTACGCAGTCAACAACAATTAAATCAGTCAGATTTCTCATACCTTACAAACACAGAGAATCGCCAAAATTTCCCCAACCTCACTATACTTTCATACACACAGACAATTAGCAAACATTCAACAACACATGCAAACATGGTTCACTAAGAAACACAACCTAAATTAACATGACTTCAACACATTTTGATTTTCTTCCATTGGATTATTTAAACTTATGTTAATATAATTTAGTTGCTTATTTATTCGTTGAAGATGTAGTTTACATTAAGTCGTGAAACATTTGAAATTTCAATTTTTACACATAAGAATATTATAAATGTATTATTTATAATAACTTGCTTTGTACTACCAGTTGAAATTAACCTATCATGTACTCAGACTCATTCAAACATAGGATCCAAGATAAATGGGTATTTTCTTTCATGGATTAAATTATTCTATACACTGCCTTGAAACATTTTATCTCATATTAAGCTAATGAGAAAGCAGTTTACTGCAAATAAATACTAATATTACTAAAGATATAGAGATTTACATGTTCAATGATTTTATAGAAGTCTTCTATAATCTTTTTCGTCTTCGAAGATAAACGGATGAGAAATTCATTTACGTCGTTACATAACATTCACTATTCTAGAATATCCATATATACTATTGTTCCTGTTTATGATAAATGTCAAGTTTAATACTAGTATAAATAGGAGTTTAATGCAAAGACTAATGATTGAGGTTAGAACTGATACTTGAAAATGAAGTTGATTTATTTATACAATGTATGTATTCAATATAGGGAATATTGTATACTTTGATATGTTTGTTGCTATCACTTTTATTTTAAAATAATAAATGTAGATCATTTATGAATAATTTGAAGTATTGTAATTTCTATTCTATGGTGTTCTCTGTCATGCTTAACTAATGTTCTTCATTTTTGAGTTTTGCAAAAACTACCAGAAATTACTTTCTCATTTCTGATTAACTTGAAACTACACTACAAGTTAAGAAAGGATTAGAGGAGCAAAGAAGTTACATAATAATATTACAGATTCCAAAGTGGTTGTAAAATAATTACAGCTAGTTAACATAACAATTAAGACATGATGGTGAATAAGTTAATTATCCTTTTAAAAACTTCTATATGATAAGTGAATGGGTTGGCATACTGTTGATTACATAATATCTATTGAGAAGAAACGGATAAAGTAATTGTGAGAAGTCTGATGGTTACGTAAGAGTTAAGTTACAATTAAGAAGTGACAAATTTTTTGAAGTTATGAATACATTTGTATAACGTAGTAACAATAATACAATTAGTAATAATAATATGATGATAATAATAATGAGAAAATTGAGTGTAATAAGTTATTTGTAAAGCATCTGAGTATTGGCTATTATAATGGCCAAGGCAAGGAAAAAGGCTGTACAAATTCCTCATCTACACTTAGGTCCGGTTTGAAAATGTGGATACCGATGGCTTCCGCTATGTGTAGAAGACGTGTGCGTAAACCATACGACAGATTGGGTGGGAGTCGATGAATGATTTTAAAAGCTCGCCTGACGTCTACTTGATGTTCCGTATCAACCACATGTGCAAGTACAGAGTTGTTTCCTTGCTGTAATTGGCCTTTGCTCAGCCAGGCTGGGTGATGTTCCGAGATTCTATAACGTACTTGCAGAATCAGGCGCCCAATGTAACTGGTTCCACAGGAACACTTGAATTGATATATGCACATAGATGAGGCGAATTCATCGAGTCTTTCTTTAATTCCCCTTTCTTATGACAGGGTGGTTGTGGAATATAGCATGCAGTTTGGCTGCGGTAAACGCTTTATGCAACAATTTTCTAATTCGTTGCGTTATGATTACTTTATCGGTTTCTTCTCAATAGATATTATGTGATCAACAGTATGCCAACTCATTCACATATCATATGGAAATTTTTAAAAGGATAATTAACTCATTCACTTTCATGTTTTAATTGCTTTGTTAATTAGTTGTAATTATTTAAAAAACACTTTTGGACCTGTAAAACTATTATGTAACATACCACCAATTATTTGGTAATGATTTGAAACCTATCGTAGACTTATATATTGGTGTAGAGCTTTGATGAAAAACTAAGTGAAAAAAATTTTTTTTCGCCCTTCTAATCCTTCCTTAATGCCCAAATGAGAATTTTTTCATTATTTCAAAAGTTAACTTATAACAGATTAGCACAACTAATAGCAAGTAGTTTATCTGTCAATATCTATTTGTTCTTACAGATTTGTATGACATAATCTAATTTCACTACTTTTACTTACTACAGTAAAAAGTAAGACATATATATGAAAAGATATCATCACTCCAACAGAGATCATTCATTATTACTATCAAGAGAAAATGTTAACAATAAACACATAGAATTAAAACTAGAGACTTAACATATCCGATTTCATGAAAAGTATAAATTATCCTGATATCAGGCAAAACACTTAATTGATTTCCATAATAATTTATAGATACAAAGGATTTGGTTGTTAAGTAATTTAAGCGTAATAAGAATTCACTTGAACTATTATTTAAGTTGGATTGTGATTGGTAAGTGGAATCCAGGATGCGCGTTTCGTCTTATTCTGGACTCATAGGCTGGATGTACCTGCAACTCAATGTTGACGTTCACAGTAAGATTCCAAGCAGCTGACGAGTCCCAAATAGGACGAAACGCTCGTCCTGGATTTCACTTGCCAGTCACAATCCAACTTAAATATTACTTGTGAATAATTCGCTATATCGAGACAAATCGTTCAGGATGCACAAATGGCAACAGAGACTGACGAGTTTCAGTCAATAACAAATCAACGAGAATATACAGGTTCATCCTAATCACTTGAACTATATTATACACCTTCATAATTCAATTAATTCGATTAGCTTAGTAACATACTGTATAACCAAAGCCAATAGAAGTATACAAGTTGAACATAGACTTTAGTAGAAGGTTATAGATGTATGTATCAGAAAATGATGCTTCACTATATTTATGTATAACTGTAAAGATATAGAATGAGAAATATAATTTAAAGTTAGGATTCATAAATAAATAAACTAACCTCAGTACGTAACCTTATAACTTATCTTATACAACATATATCTTATTAAACGTTAATCACAGCCCTACACGCAACACTAACTCTCCGTTGCGTTAAATAATATTTTGTACGCTGTCTTTAGGAGTCACTGAAGTTGGAATGAAAGAGCAAACAGCAGGTTAGTAAACCACTTCTCATAGTGAGTCTTACTAGTAAAAAGTGTGACTCAAGAACAAAGACTATATTTTCAACTAATCATAATACTGGAAGTTTCCCATGACATGTCTTCTGATTGGTCCGTGATCTCTGTAATATCATCCACCAACCTAACTGTTCTACGCCGCTGGCTCGCAGAGAGTGCAAGATAGCTCGATTACATCTATAGCACACTTAATTCCATTTAATATAGCCAACAATTTTCATCCTTAAAAGTGCTTTCAAAGAGGTTGATTAACAATAACTGTTTGAATGTATACCTTGCAACCCTAAAATAAGTTACTGGTACGTGATTGGCTTGGCTGTATAATATTATGTTAATCGGTTAAAGTTTTACGTCAATAAATATAAGAAAAGTACATTCCATCGCTTAATTTAATCAATTATGTTGTTAAACAGGTAGGCATTCTTAATCTATGCATTATATATTTAACTTACGTATTGTTTTATAGTGACAATAAACATTATAAACAATACAACGCCCTGATTCCATTCATATGGTCTATATGTATACGAATAGCTAGAAATTATAAAAAATTTTAGTTAATACATTTCATGAGATATGAGTACATTTATACATCTAGTCAAATTTCTTCGATTAAGTTTCACCATGACCATTGATAATCTAAAGGACTCAGTATTGCTTGCAATACATTGTATTGTTAAGTGGTTCGAAGAGATGTAAGTTCGTATAACACAGAGTGAAGCAATTTACTCAAGAATTCCCATATGCTTTTTTGATGGGTGTTAACTAACATGAAACCTAGGTGAATTAAGGTTTCCTGCCAAATATCTTTGATCATCTAGTTTGTGTAAAGGTGGCTAGTAAGTTAGTTTATCAGAAATTTGCTGCATCATAGTTTTTAACCGAATAAGAAAAAAATAAATGGATGGATGTTAATAGTGCATGTGATTTACCCATGATGATAGCTTGTTGGTTCATTATGATATCAAACAGTCTGCGAAACACTATTCAGGGTAGCAGACTATTTGCTTAATAATTTAAGGTAAACTAATGTATAAATATAGACACATTTCTATTGTGGTCCTCAGGCAAATTTCATATTTGTGTTTTCGTTTTACATAATGAGTAATTTGTAGCGTTAGCCATCGTTACGAAGTCATCAACAAAGTACCAACAACAAACCATAGTAGTGATTATACTTAAAACAGTGTATAAACAGTAACAATTAGATTCTAATTTATCTATACAGTTTATCAGTATATTGATCACTCATTTATCATCCATAATACTCGCATTTCTAGAAATTCAAAAGAACAGAAACCATACCAACCTACTTCTTCAAGTGTAAGCAATTTTAAAAATCTGACATGTCATAATATGCTAATAATAGAAGAGTCTACTGTGTCTTCTTCGATAACGGGAGTCTTTTTCCTATTTGTATTCAATATATTCATATATATATTCCGAAAGCTAATCCTTTTACCTTGTCTTATGGATCGATTTTCTATTTCACACTTCTTATTAACTAACAGATGATAGATGATGGTACACTATTAAGGATAACAGGCTGACAAAGTGCGGACTGTAATGCACACCTTGAACAACAATATGAGAATTTCAGGATGATTTATCTCTCATTCTATTGGCGACTTGTAGTTTCAAGACTAAGGTGTGATGCTGACAAACTCATTTTCTTTAGATTGGTTGAACGCTTTGCAGTGATCACTTTGATGTTTGTTAAGTCATTAATAGTGATCATTAAATCTTATCGATTGCGTTGTAGTGTGACTACTAGTCTGTGATTCAACATCAATAACACTATGTAGAGATGGAATTTGGTATGAAAGGGAGTAGTCGGTACCCTGGACCAAAGTTTCGAGATATTTGGGACTCCTCAACAAGAAGTACCGGAAATCTCTGAGGAAACTTGGCTCTTACGCGAATTCTATCCCGTGTCATCACCGTTAGTACTACTACCATGCGGAACTGACCCCCCCCCTATAGGACCACATTATAACTCGATCAGTGGAATTCTATCAGCCTTATAGGTGACTTAACAAACATCAATCTAGTCACTACACTGTGATAAACTAATGTATGCATCTCAGTCCTACAGTGGGTCGGTCGAAGCCAGAATAGCTTAGTAGTAACAGTTGTAGACTGTAAAACAGGGTAACAGAGGATCTAATTTACAAGGAAGTATAAGTCCTCTCAAAGATTGTAGATAAGCCTTTCTGACGAGTGCCAAATAACACAAAAATTTGATAGTGAGTTTCCTACCAAACCCCCCCAAACAACAAAAAAGACATTAATCCACCACATAGTTTTAATAACTTGTAGTATCAACGATAGTTAACTCTATTTGTAAACAGTTTACATTAACACCTGTCTAATATTAAACATTCATTCTAAGTACAACCTATATCAAAATAAAAAAACTGATAAGATGTATTTACGTTGGGGTACAGGTACACCCAGCCTATGAGTCCCAAATAGGACAAAATGTGCGTCCTGGATTCCGCTTGCCAGTCACAATCCAACTTAAATACTATTTGTGTACTACCGCTATATCGAGGCAATCCACTCAGGATGCACATATGGCAACGTTGACTGACCAGTTTCAGTTCATTAAAAGTCAACCAGAAAATACGAGCTTATCCTCATGATAAGATGTATATTATTAATCTATGAGTAGGTTTAATAAATAGTCAAATGAATATGATCTTTATTTAATCTCTATATAAGTTAACCTACATACATACTCAGAAAACTAACATCGGTCACAATCATTATCTTAATCAATAAAAATATAATTAACACTGTAGTAGATTGTAACACATTCACATTCATTTAATCTGTATTGTTTCTGCATACTTGTCTAGAAAATGTTATCCAAATGATAGGTAATGTTATATTCATATATTCATATATATATATATATATATATATATATATATATATATATATATATATATATATATATATATATATATATATATTGATAGCATAGTGAGAAGACTGAGTTGAACTGAAAAATGTTATGTAATTAAGCTTAACATTATTAAAAGTCTGGTGATGTACGTACCTTAACACGTCAGGGTGAATCCTTTAGTGTAATCTTGAAATAGAGGTTAAAACTAACGGTAGAAGAAAACTTACTACGCTACCAGGTTAATTATGGTCCAAAAGTCAAAGCCTATAATCTCAACACAATACTCTTAGTTGCATGAACGAATAAACCAGATTCAATTGTATCTACGACTTTAAATGTATTTATGGACACATACATAGACAGGAGAAGTTGGAAATTGTAATCAAGGGTAACTAAATGTGTGCTAAAATGGTCTCAAAACTAAATTATATTGAATGGACCAGTGGAAGCCAGGAGTTTAAAAACTTACTTGTCTATCACAAAACACTTAAATTGATTTAGCAACAGCTTTCAAGTCTTTGTACAGGAGTCACCACAAAGTATTCTTGAATGTGCAGAGGCTTTTGCCATTAGAAGATTCAAACCTCTGTTTTGTATATGAAAACAACTTGTTATAATCTAGAATCTGCCCTGCTAATTTTAATTGCTTTCGTTGATGTGATAATTTCCTGTTCTTTTCATCTTCATTCTCTCTTTATTCTCCAATCATCTTATTGTCACTCGACCTTTAATATTACCTCAGCAAACACGAGCGATATTTTTAGGACACCTTAGGTCAAATAATAACATCCTACGAATATCATTAACGTTTAACGGGCATTGTTGACCTAAGTTAGCAGATGACAAATAATCTTCCTAAATCTGCATCAATCTATCAACACTGATGAGACTACCAATATAATAGAAGTTGTTATATTCTAAGACTCGACCAATCACGACTCACGGAGGGTAATAATAACCTTGCTAAAACCAATGTACACGAACGTTAGCACTCGACCTTTATTCTATCCTAATACCGTCAGCCCGATGACAGCTAAACCGAACGGAATAGTGTAACAACACAAGACCCTGATTCACCAAGCAAAAGACATTTCGGACACCATATATATATATATATATATATATATATATATATATATATATGCATGACCGGACCACACAACAGCCCAATTAGAATAATAATATCAGTACACAACAATGACATTTAGAACATTGAAACGGAGTAAATGGTCCACAAATAACCGGTTCTAATTTATGCATAGAAAATGCTATAACTACAATTTATGGTTTATATAAAAGCTGGAAACTAAATCAATACAACAATAATAATAATAAAATAGTAAATGCAAACCGTGAACATAAATAGAATCTTCGTAAAGTAGTTTTCAAAGTGTTTACTTCTTAGATTAATCGTCTCCTACAACAGAAGTGGTCAATGAGAACTAGTATTTCTTTAAATGTTAACTGATGGATTGAATAAAATTAGTTCAATTTTACGATAGTGTATATCAAATTGATATTGTCTTCAGCGTTCTCAGTGTTTAATACATGTATTGCCTTTAGTACTTTCAGTAATTATCCCGCTCACATAGTGTGAGAGTACTGCATATTAAAGTGTAATTTTCGTTAAGGATTTCAATTAAAGAGACTGGAATTATCCTCAAATGTCTTCTGTGAACTTACTAGTGTAATGCAGCCTAACATGTAGAATGATAAACTAAAATGTGATAAAATTTAGAGTAAGAAATAAAGTATTCTACTAATGCTAACCATAAATGATTAAAAACATCCGGTGAACAATGGAGATATCTTGAACAGACATAGTTAACAATCATTTTCATATGAGTTTGAATTGACTTTATGCTGAAAACACCCCGTTTATTTGTTTAAACTGCTCAAAGAAATACACCAAGTACTTTTTAATTTATTACTTACGTTTTCGAGTAGGAAAGTATTATTTAAGTACACTCAGCTGGATGCTTGGTCTAAATAATAGTAAACTTTGTTCTTGTTAAAATATATTCATAAATTTAATAAGTTGCTGGTTAGTGTCCCTTTAGAAAAGTAGTTTTTTACGGGTTGGGTTTGCTAACTTCATATCCAACCATCCTTCTTTATCCGGGCTTAAGACCGGTTGCAACCTTAGGGGGGCTCCAGGTGGAGTTAATAAGTTGCTAGGTTTAGGTAAACGCTTCATAGGAAAAAAATAGTGATTTGATAAAAACTATTCCTAAATAACATTGATGTTCGATTGATTGATTGCCCAGTCCTTTATAGTGGTCACCTATGGCCGTAGTGGATTAGTGACAGCAATCACAGACCACGAGAAGAGATGACCCGTCGTCAAATTTAACAAGTGGCACCAGTCCCCCCCGCACAGCCACCGGTACGCCATGCTGACGTATCTCAAGTGGTTTGGAGACTTCTTTAATTATGTCAGTGAGAATCTATTTAGCTGAAAACCTTCCACTTTTGTTATATTTTTTAAGGAATGCAAACCTTACATGGATAAGTTACATTCATTAGAAGTAAATAAGAATATAGTCAGATGCCCGACAAGTTTCTCAATCCAATTTCAATCAAAGGGACTTTATTCAAAGTCAAAAAATTGTAATTTAATATACGTACGAAATATAGAAATGTCTTTCTTCACAGGTGCAGATACTCATATTCCCATTGGATTGTGCTTGTTTGTGGATCTGATTCTCTTTATATATTCACTATTTGTAGCTTTATTCCTCACATTGTTTATTCAGTGAATGTAACTTGTTTTTTATGAAGCTGATGGCTTTTAAGAAAATAATTCTACTACTTACAAGTAGTTATGTTGTAGATTTTGAAACTTTCTCGATATTTCATCACCAGACAGACAGTTACAACGTAGAACTTGGTACATGCGTACATCAATTCAAGTTGCCATAATTTCATCCCCAAATGAAATCTTAAGAAATATTCTAGCAATGAATGTTAAAAAAAGAAACCGAAAAGGCAGTTGCTACTAAGTTAAAATCTATTTTCTTTTTTATCATAGTCACTCAGTGAAGTTTACATTATCTGGTGCCACTTGAGTTTAACGTTAATTAATTATCATTTAGAGCTTAACCAAATTAATATCAGAAATTTTAATGGATAACGGCTAATGTTATATATTCAGTCAGGACATAGTCTTAAGTCGCTACTGCTTGACATTAATCGATAGGGCGTCTTTTCAATCTGCAGTAAACTGAATATTCTCTAAAGAGATACGAACGTATATTATCTAGTATCTCAGTCAAAGACATGATGAAATTTTAGTAGGACAGTAGCGTTCTCATTAATCTCTCAGTAGCATATTGTGTTGTCATTGGTAGTCATTATGAAGATCTGATTTCTAAAATCTAATCAACACTAGGTATCAGTAGTGTGAATGATTAGTGTAAAAACACTTCATCTTAACAACTTACCAAATGATTACTTGAAATATATTATTGATTACAGTATGTAATACTTAATAGCCATATACAAACGAAAAGATCTATTCAATAAGTAACTCTACAAGTTAATACTTAGTAAATTTTGAGTACAAGAAGTATTAGTAGTATTTATTCATTCAGAAAGAGGTCACTAAATCTTATTGAATCGTTATATTAGTTAAACAGATTATATTCAAGCTTATACTAATTGGTTTCAAGTAGATTTCACTAGAAATTTAACTTCCATTACATTAAGCTAAAATGTTAATTTGAATAAGTTGATGACAATGAAGTAAATATGATCACTATAGTTCAACTTATCTTAATGATTAGATGGTAAAATTGCAATGATCAACTAATTTTATCCACCTATTAGTGTTATTATTAATTTGTATTTATCCACAGATAAATAGAAGTATTATTTTCAGTGTTTGAACAAAATCAGAACCTAGATAATCGAAAGTTTATCAGCAATAAACTCATCTATTAGGATGAACTTGTATATTCCAGTTGATTTGTTATAAACTGAAGCTGGTCAGTCATTGTTGTTATATGTGCATCCTGAGCGAATTGCCTCAAGATTAACGAATTTTTCACGAGTATTATATAAGTTGGATTGTGACTGGCAAGTGAAATCCAGGACGCGCGTTCGAATCCCACTTTGAACATCAACATTGGGATGCAGGTACATCCAGTCGACGAGTCCCAAATAGGACGAAACGCGCCTTCTAGATTCCACTTGCCAGTCACAATCCAACTTATATAAAACTCATCTATTGTTCATGAATTGATTAATTATAGAAATGATAAGTTAAGGACAAGAATCGTAACATAATATAATCGAAAATTTTGGATTGTGACTAGAAGTAGTTTAGGATGTATTTCATGCCTTATTTGTGATTTGTCAGCTAAATATATTTGTCACATTTGAGTGTTAATGATTAAGCTGAGGTGTAAACCCCGGTATGAATCGTTTCAAACAACAATACTGTGGAGACTATGCTACCGTCTTTAAATTGGGTGGATTTATTCAAAAGGGTATGCATTTACTTGGAAATGTTTATATTTTTCTGTTGTTGATTTATTACTGATTATAATTAAAAATAATTATTAAAATATGTTCATTCAGTTGCCTTAATATTACCACTTAGTTACAAGTTTTTTACAACTTTCATTGGATAGCCTAATGTACTGCAACTTTAATGATGAGGCATATATTTATTACATCAGTTCTAGAACTGAGAAAAGTAGATGTGTGTTTCATACAGTTGAAGAAGGCAACCCAATAGAAATACTATTTTTACACTGAATCAAAATAAACACTATCGTTGTTATGAAGTTCCAAAATATTTAGGATACCATCAATTTTCCTAGTACACCAGAGATGTAGATTATCTGGAACTAAAAAGATGATCAATTATTCATGTGATTAGAAGTTTTTTATTTGAATAATCAAAGCAGCAGTGATTTAGAGGTTGATTTCCAATCAATAGTTTGAATAATTAGTTACGTACCTCAGTAGTATCATCAGTTATCTCACAAATATAGTATGATTTCATGAAACAACGTAAACTAACGTACTCTAGAGAACCGAAGGAACATTGATTAACTGCTTTATCGTAGTTCGATTGTATTCAATGGTGCACCAAGCAAGATTCAAACTCAGGACACTTATTCCGGTTAAGCAGAAGTATCATTAGATTATAAAAAAATAGCTTCTTTAGATATTACTATTACTACTTAACAAATTAAGAATCAAGTTGCAGTATTTATCTAACTCACTCGGACCCAATTTTCGAAGTAGCAGACAAACCTTCTAAGCACCGTCTCGCGTTGAAAAACCAAGTCTAAATAGATCCTCATAACGCCGGAACCAAAAGTAATGTTAGAAACAGGATCGTAGTTAAACTCAGCAAGACTGTTTGTAACATCGTCAATTGACGGTGCAGTAGTAGTGGAGGATGTGCTAGGTGAGGAAGTAGACGAGATTTTCGTGTCAGCAAACATTTAAAAACCAGTTTTTTCCACTTTACATCATCCATGGTGTAAGCTAAGCATTCGTCTACTAACTAAAGGACAGGTAAACTGCTCTCCAATCCGTCCCGTTTAACTATATGGATGTAGATGATATTTGTAAGTTATTGGTATTTGAACATAGATGTCTTCGAAACATCGCTGGCGTTTGTTGTGATCACTAGGTAAGTAATAATGGGGTTAGATACAGGATATTAAGAAAATATAGTAAGTTGATGTGGTTGTGTGTCTTCGTCAACTGAGGCGATTGAAACATTTATTGCGTATCCGTAATAAATTACGCGTAGTGGTGACTGATACTAGAAGAGAATGAAAAAAGGGTAGGGGCGGCCAAACAACATAGTGGCCTCGATCCATGAAGTCACTGACTAATGATCTGTGGCGTGTTGACAGATGCAGACTATTTCGTAGGGGTATGAGTGGTTGGTTGGATATTCTAGGTGGTATGACCCAAAATTAATCACAGTATCCCAGATGCATTCACTCTTTATATTCGCTTAAATAGTGAACTTAAAATCACCTTAAACCTTTCATTCTATGAACTGAATCTTTATCCTTATATCATATTCTATATGTCAGCACCTTTTTTATTATAACTGATATATTTCTACATTTTGCATCTGACTTGAAGTTAAATATAGAAATTTATATCGAGTAAAATGACGTAAAATTATGTTATAAATGTAATTCCCGACGGATGGTGGATTAACCCCAAATAGCACATAACTTTAGCAACAATAATTACAGAATCTATAGTATATAACAATACTTTTATGTTTGTGTACAATTCAAAGCTGCTATAGGAAGGGCAATATATTGCAATACAGAAAAACAAAGATTACTATAATGATTATAGTGAACGTAGAAAAAATAGAGAGACAACACACATGAATAAGTATCTGTTTTTAGTGTAATGAGAACTTAAAATGAAAATACAATTTGTAATGCACTATATATAACACAACAGGGAAATTATACACTAGCAGTAAAAAAAGAACTTCATAAATTGTTAGTTAATCTCAATGGAAAACTCTATGTTTCCCTATACAACGTTTGTTTACCTAAACTACAAAAAGTTTACAAAAGCTAACTTTTTTTACCTAAAACAAGCACCAATATATATTCACACAAATATCAGATTGATATTTAGACAGATACATGTAATAGGAACAAAAGAACTCGAGTTCATTTTCTTGTCAACACTGATGGCTTCATTATTTTAATTATCAGGCATGAACAGAGTCGGAAGATGAAAGGTTATTAGGAAGTAGCTTTTCCAGTTCCTATTTTAGAAGTAGGATCGCACTGAAACAGTCTAATGAGGGTTGACAGCAAACGAAAATTAAAGTATAAGCTTGAGTGGACATCCGTTTTTCTGATCCGTCAGCAAAACTGGTAGAAAAAAACAAGTTATTAAATACTTGTTGATAAGAATGTCAAGAAATTAACAAAGATAGTCAGTTAATGTTTAGTGACAAAGAAATCGGCTCAAAAGGTATCCATAAATGCAAATGAACCATAACTTAATCAGAACCTTTAACGTTTCAAGTCGTGACACTTAGTAGCAGTGGACACATAAGCATAACTATGGCCTTTGAATGAAGGCAAAGAAGTAGTTTATACTAACCGATTATATTATTCCAGTCACCAGGTATTATAAGAATTAGCTTTGCCACGTTGTTTAGCTGCTTTATGGACCGAACTTTCGATATAACTATTCTCATTCAGGAACCTGGATAGTGACAGCTATTTCTGGAAATCATGTAAAGTAAATTTTACGGAAGTTTACCAGTTAGCTCTGAACAACATAGAACCCGATACGTGTACGCATAGGTTCAAGTTGCCTTACCACATTAGTAAAACAAGATCGAATCCATAGGATTGGCAAAACAGCTTAATGCAACAGGAAGGAATGAAACCAACGGAAGTATGAAAAAACGACGGAACTTAGGATCTAGAAAAACATAAAAGGAGAATACATTTACACCACTGGCAAGGATAAGACAGTTGGTGGTGACATAAAAACAGAAAATGACTAACTTAGATTAAGTTACTGAATGCGTTGTTTTGTACAAGACTAATAATTTTGTGACAGGTTAAATTTTATTAAGAGTCGCGTTGAGCCACTGATTGATTAGCTTTACTCATTTTATCAAGTTTCATTGGTATTCATAATCAACTTCTGTTCATTAGATGGCCAAGTATTTATAGTCATCAAAAAACTTATCAATAAAGTTTAACTGTCCTTATTAACCATTTATCTTGCTAATTTCATCCAATTATGCAAAAGTAGTACGGTGATTTGAGCCAACGGACATATAGGCAAGGTTCTATGTTGATTATGACTGACTTCAAGGACCATAATAATCAAATCTACTAATGGGAAAAATACACACTTAATTATTTTTTCAATTTTCGTAGCATTTGCGTAACGCTCATTCAAGGTCTCTTGAACACGTTGAGTAACAATGCAGGTATATTTGGGATGCGCTTCTCCCCTCCCAAATGCAAAATGTTACTCCAGGACTGGCCTGCTTCTTCCCCTAAATTAGTTATGGGGAGTGAAGTAATTGAATGCGTTGATCGCTTCACTTATCTCGGAAGTCTCATCACCCCTGGTGGGTCGGTGTCTGACGAAATCTCAGCGCGGATCCAGAAAGCTCGATTGGCATTTGCCAATCTACGGCACTTGTGGCGCAGGAGAGATATCCGTGTCTCAACGAAAGGCCGGGTGTACTGCGCAGCAATCCGCGCCATCTTAACATATGGCTGCGAAACATGGGCCATGAAAACCCAAGATATGCGTCGTCTCCAGGTATTTGACCATAGGAATCTTCGGAACATCGCTCGTATACCATGGAATAACCGGATTAGTAATAGTGTGGTTAGACAAAAGGTTCTTGGGAAACACGGTAAATCAGTCGAAGAGGTCATTAACCTTCATCGACTGAGATGGCTAAGACATGTATTGCGCATGCCCGACCACCGTCTACCCCGTCGCGCCATGTTGGCTAGGGCTGAAGTAGGATGGAAGAAGGTTAGGGGCGGCCAAACCAAAACATGGCATCAGTCCATGAAGACCTTGACTATTGGTCTAAGCCATGTAGGTAGATGTAGACTACCTGGTTGGGGTCCGCGTGATGATCGCAATAAATGGCTGGAGACACTCGGCGATATGGCTCAGAATCGGTCACAGTGGCGCAAGTGCATTCACTCTTTAATCTCATCTAGATCTTAAATTCTGTCGTTATTTTCTAGACATCTTTACTTACTCTTCTCTCTTGTATTCTGTCTATACGTTACCCCAATATTCTCGTAGTGCTATTGTGGTATGGCAACTTGAACCTACAGGCGTTTGTGCCCGGTTCTACGTTGCTGCTGCTGATGATGATGAACGCTCATATTGTTTTCTGTTTTAACTTCATTTGATCACGAAACTAGATCTTGACAACTATATTGATCACCTTCTTTAATGAGAAAGTTAATTAAACTATTTAGAAATTAAATATGTTGTTTAAATCTGATACGTCCAAAGTTTGAACCATTAACATTAGAGGTGTGAGGTGATAAAGCTATGCTAGACAAGTTATTCGTGGTGATAAGAGAGTTATTAAGAGTTGATAGTGGGATTTGACCTCGAACAAGATAATCGCTTGTGCTGTTAGAGGTATGAGGGCGGTTGTCACTTCCTGGCTGCATATACCATGGAAGGATATTACTTCTTGAGGTACCTGAAAAGGAAACTGGATTAGTATTGGTCATAGTGCCCCGGAAGCGCGATCGCTGAGCCCATGAGATAACTGTTTGAGGCCGATCACGCACGTCCTTGTTATGGGAAGTTATCGAAGTGCTAGTTTCGTTCTTTAGAAGGCCTTACTGCCGGAGGCGGAAATCCGTGGAGTTAGGGTAGGTGTGACATTTTTAGGGTCGACCTTTTCTAACCCCCTCCTTCCTTTGTGAGAAGGCAGCATCGCTGCAGATGCTAGCTATCTGAGGGAAACACCTTACTACCGTTACACCCCGCTGCAGTCGGCAGTACGACTTTGCCCTTAGATCTTAGGTTACTGCCTTTAGTCTTATCGCTCTCCAACATACCTGCTTGGCATGGTAGGACCTAGAGGAACATGCGTTCCAGCCAATATGGCTCGATGGGGTCATCACGATAGGCAAGCCCGACCACCATGTTAAGGTAGCAGCTACGGTCGGGGATATTTTTATCTGATCCTCCTCATTTGGTTTGGGGTAGTTCATGCTTGCTTACCTCGGGATTCGAACCCCTGCCATTCCTGCCGAATTCACCTCCATAGCCCTCACCAATTGGCTATTTGGGCCGCTAAGTTTATAAGTTCAAGAATGGGTACAATCGAGAATTTTACATTTACCGTTCAGGCTTAAGTTCACAATTAACATGTGGTAACCTGAAGCTTTATTTAAGTCAATAATATTGCATCTAGTTAGCTAATACAAAGCAAGAGTGTTTTCCTATATACGTAATGAATATACATTAGATTATCTTTAAGTAGAAGGATATTCGTTAAAAAGGACACGAAACAACTCCGAAAGTGAGCTACCTAACTGATATACACAAAATACCTGGAGTAAAATTCAAGAAAGTGAAAATACATACCAACACTGCAACTTACTTTCCACCGATGTCCGCAATTGTTACAATAGACAAAAGTGGTCATTGGTTCATCAGCACTACGAGTTTGAACCTATGGAAACAGAAAGCATATGTACTTTTTAAAAAAAATACACTATTAAATGAGTATAGAAATAAATGGCTGAATGTCAGAGCCTCATGCATTTAAAATAACAATGAGTTATGAAAACGCAAAGTGAAGGTTCTAAATGAAATGATTTATTTAACTAAAGTTGTACCAATAGGATAGGAGCAAATGATAACCAAAGTATCTGTTATGATTATCCAATCGAGCTACATTATTTAGAACACTTGTTTCTTTAGATCCTACAGTGCCAGGCAGGTTGGTTAGGAAGAGATAAGAAAAGCAGTAAACGCAAGGTCGGCTATGCAGAGATGTGACGACATTAAGATGTTTCCCTCAGATAACCCCCACTGTAGCCTTCCTATAAAAGGACGGAGCTAGAAAAAAGGTCCACACGTCATCTTACTGCACAAATTTCTGTCTACGGTGGTAAGGCTTCTACAAGCACTGATAAGGTCGTGTGTTAGGTGTGTTGTTCTTTGGGCACTGTAGTCACAATATCAGGTTGTCAAGTTCACCTGTAATCAAGCTTCTTTTTCAGAAATTTCAAGAAGTTGAACGCAATTATAATAAGAGCAATGGGGAAATGGTAACCACCCTCGTACATCTAACAGTAAATGAGATCCTTATGTTAACAATCGAATCCCCTCTAACATTTGCAACCCTCGTCCTTTTCGACATACACCACCAATACTAATAATTCAAGTTCATAGTGTCATTCCGCGTTCCCTGAAACGTTTTGAACTTTATTTTGGATATTTTAATATATGACCCCCATATCAAGTCGGTTAACCAGCTTAATTATCTAAAACCGTAGAATCGCATATTGTTAATGTATGTTATGTTTCATAAACATGCATCCTGGCGTAATCGTTTACTTCACTTTACCTAATCAATACAGAGAAAAGACTTATTCATCACTTATTGTGAAATAAGATAACAGGTTCTCGTGACCTCGCTAATACAGTTATAGCACTAAGTTCAACAGCGGAACATGAACTTCTTGGATAAATTCCTGCTGACAGCCGTTTATGCACTGCCCACCTAAATGATGTAGCAAGAACTCGCAAACATAGGGGCATACTGCTTCTATCGATTCTACTCATGTCCACCCCCACTGACAGCATCTTAAATGGATTAGACGCTTAAATATGATATTTATAATGGGAGATTTTAAAGCCAGTCACCAAGCTAAGTTAAGTTGAAAGACACATAAGTGGATCTTTAGACGTCTCGACCCGAGGAACCGATAGAGGAAATCGTCTCCTAAAATTATGCTTAAATAAGCGCTTATTTTCAGTAAGCACAAAGCTCAAGAATAAGGACAGAAACCATGTAATCAATACACTATTGGACACAAATAGACCATATTGGCGTTAGCCATCGTTAGAGGCTCAGTTACAGCAGGACCTGATAGACTGATTCCAGGTACCTAGAGGAAAGGTGGTCTGCTTTACGCAATTAGGTTGACTGGCACTTCAGTTAAAGTCTGGGGATTACGCGTCATTACAGATTGTAAACTGTCAGAATCTATAAGACTGAAATCGTCTTGTGACAACCACAGGGGGACTTGACTAATATAGTGTCCACGATATTAGCTTCTGAAAACATATGAAGCTTTTCTGAGGCTAAGGAACAACAAATGCAGAAACACCAGGCTGGTTTCAGACCTGAATAAGGATGGGTTAGTCAAATATCCACTCTCCATCAGATTCTAATAGGCAGGAATATTTACCAATGTCCGACGATAGTGTCATTCCTTGGATTGAAGGCAGCTTTCAATTCTGCATACAGAGAGGTTTCGTGACAGTGTTTGTCATTAGAAGGAGTACTTTAGAAGTACATAAACTTTGTGAAGGTTCACTAATCGAACACTACTGGTCGAGTCAGAGCGTATGGTAAATAGCGAATGTCAAATAGTGTTCGCTAAGGATTCCCCACCACCACTACACACACTCCTGCTTATTATTTGATTTTGCCATTGATGTACTCCCAGAAAGCAGACTTTCCTCACTTTTCTGGGATTGATCGCCTACCAGGAGGTCAGTCAGTCATACAGTCACTAACAACGTAGAACCTGGCACATATGTTCATAAATTCAATTTGCGATATCATATTAGCACAAAGAGATCGAATTTAAAAAGATAACACGATAACAGAACAAGAAAGAGAAGGATAAAATAAAGGTGCGTATGAAATAATAGAATTTAAGATCGAGATGAAGATAAGGGATGAATACACATGCGCCACTGTGACAGGTTTGCAGCTATGTTACTCAGTATCCTCAGCCACTGATTGCAATTATCACACGAACTCCAACCATGTAATCTGCATCTACCAACATAACTCAGACCAACAGTCAATGACTTCATGAACTTATGCTATGTTTTGGTTTGGCCGACCCTATCCTTCTTCCAAACCACTTCTATACCAATCAACATCGCTCGGTGAGATAGGCAGTGGTCGGGCATACGCAATACATGTTCCAATCATCTCAGTCGATAAAGGTTTACTACCTCTTAGACTGAATTGCCATGTCCTCCTAGTACTCTGAGACTAACATCAATATTACTTAATCGGTGATTGTATGATATACGAGCGATATTACGAAAATTTCGATAATCAAAGACCCCCCCCCCTCCAGCCTACGTATATCTTCCATTTTCATAGTCCCTGTTTACCACCTGTCGATTAAGTCGGAGTGGACTGCTTCGCAGTACATTGATCCTTTCGTTGAGACAGATATCTCGCCAACACCACAAATGGACGGTAGTTGGTAAAAGCCAGAAGATCTTTCTGAATCCGAGTTGAGATTTCGTCCAACATCGACCCACTATGGATGACAAGACTTTATAGATACGTGAAGTGGCCAACGTACTCAACTACTTCACTCTCTATGACCGAACTAGGCGATAATGCAGACCAGTCAGTCCTGGAGTAGCATTTTGCATTTACATGGAGAGAAACTCATTCTGAATATGCCTGCGTAGTTACTTAAGGTGTTCAGGAGACTGCATATTGTCAGCGTTTTCATTGAGTGGGAATGCATCATCTGTACACTCTAGGTTGATGAGTGGGTTTTCCGGAGGCAGATTAATTCTTAAGGCGTTAAGTGAAGACGGTGAGACTCTTAAGAGGACATCTATGACCAAATTAAATAAAAAGGAATATAAGGGGAGAAGCTAGAGAACCCCACTTGAGACTGTCACTTCACATGACACCTTGCTATAAGATCTAACTCGACCAGTCGTATTCGAGTAGAACCCTTATAATGGTTATGTACTTTTGAGATACGCCTTTTAATGACAAACACTGTCACAGAACTTCTCAATCTACGAAGTCGAAAGTTGCCTTCATGTCAAGGGATACCAGACAGACAGACAGACAGACAGACAGACAGACAGACAGTTACAACGTAGAACTTAGTACATTCGTACGTCAGTTCAAGTTGCCATGCCTCAATTAGCAGATAGAGATTAAATTGTCGAATCAAATCCCAGAGTGGGGAAGGTAGTAGCAGAGTTAGTATTCATGGAAGGGAATAGAGACCGAGAACATTTAAGAAAATATGATTCAGTAAAGAGAAAATTATGATAAGTTCAGAAGCTTAGGATTTGGAGGAAGACAGGGAATGGATGCACCTGCGCCATTGCCAACGATTTTGAGCCATATAACCCAAGGTCTCTAACCATTTATTACGAGCGTCACGCGGACCCCAACCAGGTAGTCTGCACCTATTAACATGGCTCAGCCCAACTGTCAATGACTTCATGGACTGGTGCCATGTTTTGGTTTGGCCGCCCCTAGCTTTCTTCCAGCCTACTCCTACACCAGACAGCATTGCTCGTCGAGGTAGGCGATAGTCAGGCATACGTAACACATGTCCTAACCACCTTAGCTGATGAAGATTTACTACCTCATCAATAGACTTACCGTATCTACCTAGTACTCTATTCCTAACCCACGTATTGCTTACTCGGTGGTCCCAGAAAACACGAGCAATGCTTCGAAGACATCCATGATCGAATACCAGGAGCCTACGAATATCCTCTATCCTTAATGGCCATGTTTCGCATCCATAAAGTAAGACGGACCGAACTACTGCGCAGTAAACGCGTCCTTTGGTCAGTAGTCGGATGTCTCGCCTACGCCACAGATGACGCGAATTCCCAAAAGCTAGTCGGGCCTTATGTATACGCGCAGAGACTTCAGCAGACACCAGACCGTCCGTACTGATGAGGCTCCCAAGATAAGTGAAACGGTTAACACATTCAACTACCTCACTCCCTATCACTAACTTCGGTGTCGAATCAATCAAATCCTGAAGTAACATTTTGCATTTGGGTGGAGAGAATCGCATCCCAAACATCCTTACATTCTTGTTTAAGGTAGTCAGAAGATTCTGCATTTTATCAGCATCTTCGCCTAAGAGAACTATATCATCTGCATATTCTAAGTCAGCTAGTTTATCACCTGGGAGGAGGTCAACCCCGCCGAAGTCAGACGATGAAAATGTCAACTCTAAGAGTATATCGATGATAAAATTAAATAAAAATGGGGAAAGCGGACAACCTTGACAAACACCACTGGAGGTAATCAGTTCTGATGACAATCTGCCGTAAGCTTTCACTCGACATGTGGTGTTCAAGTAGAGAGCTTGTATAAGGTTAATGTACTTCTCTGGTACGCCTTTCATTGACAGACATTGCCACATAACCTTACGATCGATAGAGTCAAATGTCGCCTTAAGGTCAAGGAATACAACTATTGTTGGGCGTCTAAAAGTGTGTCTATGTTCCAGAACCTGCCAAAGTGTGGATAGGTGGTCTATACAGCCACGTCCAAGTCTGAAACCACCTTGGTTCTCTCTAGTCTGCTCTTCACGAGCTTTAGTTAGGCGTCGAAGTATGACTGAAGCTAATATTTTGGACACTATATTAGTTAAGCTAATTCCTCGGTAATTGTCACAGGAGGACTTTTGTCCTTTCTTATAGATTGGGACGATTAGTGTTTGAGACCAGTCAGATGGGATTACGCCCAATTCCCAGATTCTAGACAGGATCCCGGTTAATCTCGCTGCTAAAACTGGACCACCATCCTTAAATATCTCAGGGGTTAAACCATCAGGTCCTGTTGCTCTCCCTCGCTTTAGATTCCTTATAGCCTTCTCAACCTCACTAAGACTTGGGGGACCAATATTAATTTGCCATTCAGATTGCTTGGGAACGGTGGGCAACTGGGATGACGCCGAGGGCCAATTGAACTGTTCCCTAAAGTGTTCTGCCCATCGGTCCAACTTTCTGGATTGACAGTGAATGATGGTCCCATCTTTTTCTGCGATAGTTTCACTTACAGTTGGATTTTTGATGCCCGTTTCCTTGATAAGCCTGAACAGTTGCCTACTGTTACCAATTGCCGCTGCCTTTTCCATCTCTTTAGCTTTCGCCACCCACCACTGCTCACGATCATTTCGTAAGCTTTTAACCAGTTTGCGTTTAAGTTGCCTTCGCTCCTCATCGTATTTAGGACTAGACGGGATGAGTTGCCGAGCATCTATCAGTTCAGTAGACGCAGCTGAAATCCACTGAGTTTTCCAAACTTTTTGGTTTAGTTTGCTAGTAGATGTTACTGCTGTTTCAACAGCTTTTTGGATATCGTTCCAAGCTGACTCGGGGTGGGTATCGTTTATACAGTTGACTAGTTGGTTTTTAAGTTGTTCCTGAAATATATTCTTGACTTTTTCATCATTAAGTTGGACTCTCATGGGGATCTTTGCCGTGGGTCTTTTACGTCCAGTGAGACGCAGACTAATACGCGCTCGTATTAAAGCGTGGTCTGAGTCTAAACATGTGCTCCAAAATGAGCGGCAGTATTCTATCGAGCCTCTCCAACGGTGGCTGATAGCAATGTGGTCTATTTGAGACCAACGTTGAGTTGACTGTGGAGGCCGCCATGTCAACTTATGTCTTTCTTTATGTTTAAAGTTAGTGCTTACGAGAAATAGACGATTATATGAGCACAGTTGTAATAAACGGTCGCCATTATCTGTTCGTTGGGCCTCGACACCATAGGATCCACCTAGGTGCCTTTCGGTTTCGTCTAATCTACCTACATGGGCATTAAAGTCACCAGCCATAATCACTACATCAGTACGCTTAGCTTTACGAAGGAGGTCTGAAAGCTTTCTGTAAAATTCATCTTTTACTTCATCAGAGCTGCAATCAGTGGATGCTTAGGCAGAGACAACAAAGAGGCAACGGCGTGTGTCCCTATCTTTCTGAGTTCTTACCGTCCCGTTTAGACGGACAGCGCATAAGCGACTGTCTATGGGAATCCACTCAAGGAGAGCCTGTTCAGCTTTTGAACTTAGTGCTATACCTACACCAGCAAGGCCTCGAGTGGTAGCGGTGGGGTCTCCGGAAACACGAAGGGTGAACCGGACCGGTTCTTTGTTTTCACGAGGTGAGGGTCAGGTGAATGATTGTACTTGGATCCTGTATACGCGTTTCAGAGACACAGCAGACATCGATGGAACGAGAATTAAGGGTCATAGCTAGGGAGGCTTGTTGTCCTATTTGGCATAAGGTCCGAACGTTAAAAACTCCGATATGTAGTTTAGTGCGAGGTTTCAGGAGACCAGGAATAACGTTTTGTGAACTCAAACCATTAGCATTAGAGGCGTGAGGTGATAAGGTTAGGCTCGTCGGGTTAATCGTGGGAATAAGGGAGTTATTATTGAGAGTTGAGGGTGGGATTTGACCTCGAGCAAAATGATCTCATGTGCTGTTAGAGGTATGAGGGCGGTTATCACTTCCCGGTTGCCCACACCGTGGAAGGGTCATTCTTGAGGAACCTGAAAGAGAAAGAGGATTAGAAGAGGTCGTGATGACCTGAGGGTGTGACCGCAGTGTCCAGGGGACAGCTGTTTGAGGTCGGTCGAATACATTAATTGTTGCTCCGGTTGTCAGAAGGGGGGCATCGGCCTCATGGCTTCCGAAGGAACTCGGCTTTCACCCTGAAGCGTCATATTGGTCCTTCCAATTCCCAGGGCAGAGTTAGAATGGTTATATAGGTTTTTACTCGTGAACTGTTTTTTAGCATGATAGTTGTTTTATGGGATGGGGTTGCTAACCCCATGGCCAACCCTCCTCCTTTATCCGGGCTTGGGACCGGCAGCAACCCTGTGGGGGCTACAGGCGGAGTCAAGGGATACCACTATTGTTCGACATTGGTAAGTATTCTTAAGTACTAGGAATAAATATTTGATCAATGCATCCAAGTGGACCGCCTATCAACTTAAAATATGCAGACAGCGTAGTCCAATTCAGTGAATATGATGATTACATGCAGTATCCTGGACGCCATGATGAACAATGCAAACACGTATGGGATATGTTAACCCCTCCCCACCCTCTAAATGCACAATGTTACTTCAGCACTGATCTGCATTACCCCTAAATTGATCATAGGTAGCGAAATGGTTGAGTGCATCGACCTTGGATGTCTGATGAGCCCTAGTGAGTCGGGGTTCAACGAAATCTTACAACGGATTTAGAATGCTCGTTTGGATTTTTCTGAATTGCATCAACTGTGGAGTAGAGGTATATTTACCAAAGAAGGAACGGGTATGCTAAGTAGCAAATCGCTCTGTATTAACGTATGATTGTGAAGCATAGACTATCGAGATAGCAGATACGAGTAGACTTCAGATCTTTGGTCATAGATACCTTCGAAGTATAGCCACGTAGAAAACAAGAAAGGAGAACAATGAACTTAATGGATAATGAATTAAGGAACAAAAACTGCTAATTAGTATATGAAATTTTAGTCGTATTCCATATCTGACTGTCGTGTGTCAAGTTAAGTGTGTTAGGTGAATATGATTTAGGTAAACATTTAACTAAAAATTTTGTTTACTTGATCGGAAATACAGTAAGCTCAAAAATAATTAAAAAACCAGCAAAACGCATGTAATTTTTAATCAGTCTACAACGACCATGTGGAAAGGAAATTTTCTTCAAGAAATCCAACGGTATGCAGTATAACAGTTATGATTAAATACAAATACTTTTATATAATCTGTTCAGCTGAATAAGCAGTATAGATTACTTAATTGTGAACATGGCATTTTCATGGACTGACATCAAACAAGAGCCAAAGAACATGGTATATCTCCTTTATCCCAATTTGAAACTTATCAACGTGCACACTCGTCATCCTGACAGTGATCGAACACGAAGGGTCTATGCTCCATAGAGGGCACTTTAAGTTTAGATTACGCTTTAGACTTCAGTCCGTTCGCTATACAGTGAGACAGTTATCGACTCTCATTAGTGATGACTGTCTTGCTCTCAACAGGGCTATAGTCAGAAACAAGTAGTCTTTAAATCAACTAACCTGGTTATATGTACACTTAGTCTGTTTACACTTTCCACACCGTAATAGGTCAGTTTCTGTGCCGCCCGTTACAGCCATCTGATGATCTTCTATAGTTTCTTTAGTATATTTTTCCCGTAGTTCTTTCATTTCTTTACTAGCCATTTCCTACATAAATAAATCAATGAACAACTGACTTAGAAAAATAGTCAAACATCTTCGTGAAACTCAATGTTGAAGTAACTTATTATGAAGGGAAGTTTTGGATTAGATTTGAGTACATTTTGATAGTTAGGAGATAGAATTACTGTCACAAATTCAAAAACGATCCACTATTAGAGAACAATACCACTACTAATCAGCGATCAAGGTCCGTTTTTTGATAGAATGATAAATTTACAAGAAAAATATTAACGCAAAAATAAGCACGATTAAAAATCATTTAAAACACTAGTAATTGTAGAATACAGACTCTGTGAAGACGGTTTTGTTCTGCTAAACAAAAAAATAGGAACAATAAGTTACACAAGTCACATTACAACATGTGTTGCAACTGCTTATTATGATCAAAAACCCCTATCTTTGTCGGTGGACACTCATATGTAAAGCAATGTTTTCAATGTGCAAGGAATACTACAAACCGTGATTTTGAGTCCATATCAAGCCTGAACACGTGAAAGTGTTAAAATTTAGTTTAAGCATTATTAGTTACGGTCAGACCCCGTGAAAGTTTTTAAAATAGTACTAGACTTGGTTTTATGTTAGAATTATCATATATGACAGAATACTGACTGATAAACTAAAAATTATATAGCCCTAATTTTGAGGCCCATTTTTAAGTCTTTTTAGACTACCGTTTAGTAAGGTACTGTAAGTACATGTAAGAAAATCTCATGACCAGCTATTAGCCGGCCATGTTGCAATATCTCACTTCAATTAAAGTTTCATGTAATGTAAACTGCTCAGTTGACCCAGTAAAAATCCCTAACAAGTACAATACTCCTAAAGAAAAACTTAAAAAATTGTGTCCCTCAAATATTTTGTAAAGGACATATGGATCTAGATAACTTGACGATGTTCACCCACTTGTCGCTAAAATAGTCATAAGTGAGCGCATTATTACTCTGGAGAAATGAAATGTCGTGTTCAAAAATCACCAGTACTTAGTGAATCTAAATCACTGGTTGATGTCATACAACTAAAATTGTGTGAGAATACCAGCAAACATGATTTGTAGTTTTCCCGATCAAACGTAAGGAAGTGACCTTGAAAACAATAAGCCAGTCATATTAAAGCAGTGACTGGTTTTTATATGAAAACAAATTAAATTATAACATACATAATTCTATGTGACATTAATAAACTGTAACTATCAATGGAGAAATGTAAATCGTAATGGCTGCATCATAATCCACACCTATATCACGAACCTAATCCCAAACAACTTGCCCTAACCCTAATCCCTAACCTGTGCCACTAAATGATAACTCCTGCTGCAACGAGACTTCACCGCAAATTTTCCCATGGTATTCACACAAGTGTGTCACACCTTTTGAAACATCAGGTGGAGCGGTAGCAACGGTCACTTGCGTTTCTATAATCCAATGCATCATCACCAGCAGTATTAATCTTCGAAGTGTTAACTTAGAAAAGCAAAAAGCGACTTCGTTCTAGTATTTTTGAAGTCATTCCAATGTCACAATCACAAGAAAATGTCTTGTGGTTAATCCCACATCTTGTAAATACCCACAATCTTTTCAGGATAAAAATTACACATCAGCCAAGCTAGAGTGACAACACCGCTTGCATCGACTCCTGTCCTTCACACATTTATGCATAGTGACCTTGAAACCAATAACTCGCTTGTGATTGCTCAAAACTATAAGGTTCGTTTACCGGTACTATAAGTCATGTTAACCAGAATAGCTGACAGAGATCACATCAATTTTTATTTAGGCTAAGTGTTTTAAAACTATGGCCTTCAATTTACTAAATATTAAAAGCCTTATACAAGAACATTTTAAGTAAAGAAAGAATGTATAATCATTCGCTTTTAGTTTTCAAAAATAGCAAGAATATCCACCAATTTTGCCACTTTTCAAATTACACCTATAAGGGAGAGCCTAATGGCTTATATAATAAAGAGGTAATCCTAGTATTTTATAATACGATCTATAAACATCACACTTTGTGAGCTAAGGATAAGAATGCGTGTTGTATTTTCTTGATAATGAACAGTAACGTAATCTTAACAAAACTGTATCTGCACTCATTCTTCATGAATAGTTGTTGAAACTAGTCAGAAAGTTAGTGTACGAATATAGTTAAGTGGTCTATGAAGATCCCGACCGTAGGCTGCTACCTTAACATGGTGGTCGGGCTTGCCTATCGTGATGACCCCATCGAGCCATATTGGCTGGAACGCATGTTCCTCTAGGTCCTACCATGCCAAGCAGGTATGTTGGAGAGCGATAAGACTAAAGGCAGTAACCTAAGATCTAAGGGCAAAGTCGTACTGCCGACTGCAACGGGGTGTAACGGTAGTAAGGTGTTTCCCTCAGATAACTAGCATCTGCAGCGATGCTGCCTTCTCACAAAGGAAGGAGGGGGTTAGAAAAGGTCGACCCTAAAAATGTCACACCTACCCTAACTCCACGGATTTCCGCCTCCGGCAGTAAGGCCTTCTAAAGAACGAAACTAGCACTTCGATAACTTCCCATAACAAGGACGTGCGTGATCGGCCTCAAACAGTTATCTCATGGGCTCAGCGATCGCGCTTCCGGGGCACTATGACCAATACTAATCCAGTTTCCTTTTCAGGTACCTCAAGAAGTAATATCCTTCCATGGTATATGCAGCCAGGAAGTGACAACCGCCCTCATACCTCTAACAGCACAAGCGATTATCTTGTTCGAGGTCAAATCCCACTATCAACTCTTAATAACTCTCTTATCACCACGAATAACTTGTCTAGCATAGCTTTGTCACCTCACACCTCTAATGTTAATGGCCCGTGTTCACGAAAGGTTATTCCTGGTCTTCTGAAACCTCGCACTAAACTATATATGGGGGCTTTTAACATTTGAACCGTATGCCAAAAAGGACAACAAACCTCCTTAGGTATGACCCTAGATTCCCGCTCCATCAATACCTGCTGCGTCTCTGAAACGCGTATACAGGATCCAATCATTCGCTTGACCTTAACTTGCCAAAATAAAGAACCGGTCCGGTTCACCCTTCGTATTTCCGGAGACCTCACTCGAGGCTTTGCTGGTGTAGGTATAGCACTAAGTCCAGAAGCTGAACAGGCTCTCTTCAACTAAATTTCCATAGACAGTCGCTTATGCGCTGTCCGTCTAAACGGGACGGTAAGAACTCGGAAAGATAGGGACACACGCCGTTGCCTCTTTGTTGTCTCTGCCTAAGCATCCACTGATTGCAGCTCTGATGAAGTAAAAGATGAATTTTACAGAAAGCTTTCAGACCTCCTTCGTAAAGCTAAGCGTACTGATGTAGTGATTATGGCTGGTGACTTTAATGCCCATGTAAGTAGATTAGACGAAACCGAAAGGCACCTAGGTGAATCCTATTGTGTCGAGGCTCAACAAACAGATAATGGTGATCGTTTATTACAAATATGTTCAGATAATCGTCTATTTCTCGTAAGCACCAACTTTAAACATAAGGAAAGACATCAGTTGTCATAGTGACCTTCACAATCAATTCAACGCTGGACTCAAATGAATCACACTGCCAGCAGCCATCGTTAGAGAGGTTCGATAGAATACTGCCGCTCAGTTTTGAGTACATGTTTAGACTCAGACCATGCTTTAGTACGAGCGCCTATTAGTCTGCGTCTCACTGGACGTAAAAGATCCATGGCAAGGATTCCCCCCATCAGAAATCAACTCAATGGTGAAAAAGACAAGAATACATTTCAGAAACAACTAAAAAACCAATTATTTGACTACGTAAGCTGTACCCATCCCGAGTCAGCTTGGAATGGTATCCAAAAAGCTGTTGAAATATCTACTAGTAAACTAAACCAAAAAGTTAAGAAAACTCAACGGATTTCAGCTGCATCCGCTGAACTGATAGATGCTTGGCAAAGCATCCCGTCTAGTCCTAAATACGATGAGGAGCGAAGGCAACTTAAACGCAAACTGGTTAAAAGCTTACGAAATGATCGTGAGCAGTGGTGGGTGGCGAAAGCTAAAGAGATGGAAAAGGCAGCGGCAATTGGTAACAGTAGGCAACTGTTCAGGCTTATCAAGGAAACGGGCATCAAAAATCCAACTGTAAGTGAAACTATCGCAGAAAAAGATGGGACCATCATTCACTGTCAATCCAGAAAGTTGGACCGATGGGCAGAACACTTTAGGGAACAGTTCAATTGGCCCTCGGCGTCATCCCAGTTGCCCACCGTTCCCAAGCAATCTGAATGGCAAATTAATATTGGTCCCCCAAGTCTTAGTGAGGTTGAGAAGGCTATAAGGAATCTAAAGCGAGGGAGAGCAACAGGACCTGATGGTTTAACCCCTGAGATATTTAAGGATGGTGGTCCAGTTTTAGCAGCGAGATTAACCGGGATCCTGTCTAGAATCTGGGAATTGGGCGTAATCCCATCTGACTGGTCTCAAACACTAATCGTCCCAATCTATAAGAAAGGACAAAAGTCCTCTGGCGACAGTTGCCGAGGAATCAACTTAACGAATATAGCGTCTTGAATATTAACTTCAATAATACTTCGACGTCTAACTAAAGCTCGTAGGGCAAACTCGATAAAACCAAGGTGGTTTCAGATCTGGACGTGGTTGTATAGGCGAAATATTCACACTTTGGCAGTTTCTGGAACATAGTCAAACTTTTAGACGTCCAACAATAGCTGTATTTCTTGACTTTAACCTTATACAAGCAATCTACTCCTTCCAGGAGATAAACTAGCTGACTTAGAATATGCAGATGATATAGTTCTCTTAGGCGAAGATGCTGATAAAATGCAGAATCTTCTGACTACCTTAAACAAGAATGTAAGGATGTTTGGGATGCGATTCTCTCCACCCAAATGCAAAATGTTACTTCAGGATTTGATTGATTCGACACCGAAGTTAGTGATAGGGAGTGAGGTAGTTGAATGTGTTAACCGTTTCATTTATCTTGGGAGCCTCATCAGTACGGACGGTCTGGTGTCTGCTGAAGTCTCTGCGCGTATACATAAGGCCCGACTAGCTTTTGGGAATTCGCGTCATCTGTGGCGTAGGCGAGACATCCGACTACTGACCAAAGGACGCGTTTACTGCGCAGTAGTTCGGTCCGTCTTACTTTATGGATGCGAAACATGGCCATTAAGGATAGAGGATATTCGTAGGCTCCTGGTATTCGATCATGGATGTCTTCGAAGCATTGCTCGTGTTTTCTGGGACCACCGAGTAAGCAATACGTGGGTTAGGAATAGAGTACTAGGTAGATACGGTAAGTCTATTGATGAGGTAGTAAATCTTCATCAGCTAAGGTGGTTAGGACATGTGTTACGTATGCCTGACTATCGCCTACCTCGACGAGCAATGCTGTCTGGTGTAGGAGCAGGGTGGGAGAAAGCTAGGGGCGGCCAAACCAAAACATGGCACCAGTCCATGAAGTCATTGACAGTTGGGCTGAGCCATATTTAAGAGGTGCGGACTACCTGGTTGGTGTCCGCGTGATGATCGTCACAAATGTCTGGAGACACTAGGCAATATGGCTCAGAATCGGTCACAGTGGCGCAAGTGTATTCACTCCTTAACCTCATCTACATCTTGGATTCTATTATTGTTTGCTACACACCTTTACTTTACTCTGCCCTCTTGTATTCTGTCTATACGTTATTTCAATAATCTCGTAGTGCTAATGTGGTATGGCAACTTGAACCTGTGGGCATCATGTGACCGGTTCTACGTTGCTGATGATGATGAACGCCGATTTATACCAGGTTCTACGTTAATTACCACTTACTGATGAGTTGGCAAATATCATTCATTCAAATAGATATCTGGTTAATAATCATGTAACTAACTAGTTAATTGGTTATTCAAAGTATGTTTATTATCAATTCTTCATGCTCATTATAATCGTCTTCACATCGCTTATGGAAACTATAATTTATTGACATGTGTTTAGAGAGCAGTGAAAGATCTGAATCATTTTCAAAATTGTTTGGAAATCTGTAAAAGAAAACTACTGCCATTATCAATATCCACTCCCCAGGCTGTTACACGGGCGTTAACAATAACTGTATATCTTACAATCATACCATCGTTACCATAGAGCAAAAGGTATCTTATATTGACATCAACTGCGTGGTTGTGTTATAAAAGAATTTATCCAGTTTATCTCTTTATCTTCATGGTCAGTCAGTCAGTTTCAACTTAGAACTTGGTACATGCGTACATCAGTCCAAGTTGCCATGCCCCAATTAGCAGATAGAGATTAAGTTGTCGGAGCAAATCCCAGAGTAGGGGAGGTAGTAACAGAGTTAGTATTAGTGGAAAGGAATATAGATCGGAGGTGAGATTTAAGAAAATATGATTAAGTAAAAAGAGAATTATGGCAAGGAGTGGATGCACCTGCAGGTAATATACATCTTCCTACATGGCTTAGACCAGTAGTCAAGGACTTCATGGACTGATGCCATGTTTTAGTTTGGCCGCCTCTAACCTTCTTCCATCCTACTTCAACCCTAGCCGCCAACATAGCGCGACGAGGTAAACGGTGGTCGGGCATGCGCAATACATGTCCCAACCATCTCAGTCGATGAAGGTTAATGACTTCTTCGACTGATTTGCCGTGTTTCCCAAGGACCTTTTGTCTAACCTCATGTTATGTTTCTTAGATATAACGACCCAATTACTGCTATTGCTTAGTATTCTTAGACACCGAACACTCGACAAGATCCCAAATCAGAACACGTTTGAACAGGAACAAAATTATATTCCAAATAACAAGGGTAGACAGAAGTAGGAATCGTTAGTTAGACAAACGTTAATGTATTTATAGTATTTGCATAAGAAGCTTCCAGAATCTTTTGCAACAATCCACTAGAGCTGATTGGTTTAGAAATAGCCAATCAGCGTGCGCCATGACGATCATGCACTGAGCATGCTTTAATCCGGTCTATATCCCACTAACACCTCAATACTACTTATTCGACTATTCCATGATATACGAGCGATGCAACGAAGATTCCTATGGTCAAATATCAGGAGTCGACGCATATCGTGGGTTTTCATGGCTCACGTTTCGCAGCCATATGTTAAAACGGCGCGGACCGCTGCGCAGTACACCCGGCCTTTCATTGAGGCACGGATATCTCGTCTGCACCACAAGTGGCGTAAATTGGCAAATGCCAATCGGGCTTTCTGAATCCGCGCTGAGATTTTGTCAGACACCGACCCACCAGGGGTGATGAAACTTCCGAGATAAGTGAAGCGGTCAACGCATTCAATTACTTCACTCCCTATAACTAAGTTAGGAGAAGAAGCAGGCCAGTCCTGGAGTAACATTTTGCATTGTTACTCAAGGTGTTCAAGAGACCCTAAATGTTGTGCGCGTCTTCACCAAATATGACTATATCGTCTGCATATTCTAAGTCGACAAGAGGGTCTCTTGGAAGGAGAGCAATTCCTGAGGAGTTAAAGAAGTGAGATTTCTAAGAGTACATCTATGATGAAATTAAATAAAAATGGGGATAAGGGGCAACCCTGACAGACCCCACTTGAGGATGACATTTCTCGTGACAATTCGCCATATGCTCTGACTCGACCAGTGGTGACTGAGTAGAGGGTCTTTATAAGGTTTATGTACTTTTGAGGTACGCCTTTTAATGACAAACATTGCCACAAGACCTCATGATCTAAAGAGTCGAAAGCCGCTTTCAAGTCAAGAAATACAACTATAGTTGGACGTTGGTACATATGTCTGTGTTCGAGGATCTGGCGCAGGGTGAATTTGTGATCAATGCAACCCCGGCCAGGTCTGAAACCAGCCTGGTTTTCTCGAGTCTGCTGTTCCCTAGTGTTGGTTAAACGTCGGATGATTATAGAGGCTAATATTTTAGACACTATGTTAGTCAAACTGACTCCTCTGTGGTTATCACAAGAGGATTTCTGTCCCTTTTTGTAGATTGGAACGATCAGCGATCGAGACCAATCAGATGGGATGGTGTTTAGTTCCCAGACTTTGGCTAATATATCAGTCAACCTGCACGCTAAAACTAGACCACCATCCTTAAAGATATCGGTAGACAACATATCAGGTCCTGCTGCTTTCCCTCGTTTTAATTTACTTATGGCGTTTTCAACCTCACTGAGAGTTGGGGGGCCTGTGTCAGTTTTCCATTCGGGTAGCTTGGGTATTGTGGGTAAGCTAAGAGTGGCTGGGAGCCAGTTGAACCGTTCCTGAAAGTGTTCTGCCCATCGTTCTAATCTTCTAGACTGAGAGTGAATCATTGACCCATCTTTTTCAGAGATAATTTCACTAACTGCCGATTTCTTAACAGCTGGCTAGTATTGCCTGCTGCCGCCGATGCTTTTATCGCTTTTGCTTTTGTTACCCACCACTGTTCACGATCCTTACGCAGACTCTTTGTCAGTCCACGTTTCAATTGTCGTCGCTCTTCATCATACTCCGAGCCTGCTGGGATGAGTTTTCGAGCCTCTATCAGTTCACTAGAAGTTCTAGAGATCCAGTGGTCTTTCATAACCCTTGGATTGAGGTTAGATGCAGATAACGCTGCTGCGTTTACGGCTGCTTTAAAATCATTCCAAGCTGTTTCGGGATGAACCTGTTGGTCGTGGACGACTAAATGCTTAGCCAAACCATTCCTAAATGCAATCTTAGCATTCTCAGTCTCAAAGTGATATCTAAAGGATTTGCCCGATATAACCTTTCTGCGACCAGCAAAACGCATAGAGATACGTGCTCTCACTAGGGCGTGGTCAGAATCTAGACACGTGCCCCAGAAAGAGCAACAGTCCTCTAAACAGCCTCTCCAACGGCAGCTGATGCCGATGTGGTCGATTTGTGTCCATCGTTGTGTAGATGTTGGGGGTCGCCAGGTTAAACAATGTCTCTCTTTATGCTTAAAGCTTGTGCTAGCTAAAAATAAACGGTAGTCTGAGCATAACTACAAAAGACGATCTTCGTTGTCTGTTCTCTAGGCTGGGATGCCGAGTAACCCACCTAAGTGCTTTTCAGCCTGATTCAGTCTATCTACTGCTATAACTACTATGTCTAGGCGCTTAGCTTTCTGAAGGAGGCTAGAGAACTTCACATAGAAGTCGTCTCACTCCATCTGTGCTGCAGTCAGTGGGGGCATAAGCAGAGACGACAAAAAGGCATCGCCGTGTGTCCCGATCTCCAACATGAAGTTTAGAGCGCGGCTTCAGGAGACCTAGTATGACATTTCGGAAACTCGGGTAACTAGTACGAGTGGCACGCATAGAAAATGTAGAAGAAGTAAAAATAGTAGAAACCAGAGAAGAACGTGTTTGATTGTGAACAAGGTGAGCTCGAGTGTTATTAGAGGTATGAGGGCGGTTATCACTTCCCGGTTTCCCATACCGTGAAAGGGTCACTCTTGAGGAATCTGAAAGAAAGTGGATTAGGGGAGGTCTTGATGACCTGAGAGTGTGACCGCAGTGCCCAGAGGACAGCTGTTTGAGGTCAGTCACCTATATTAATTGTTGCTCCGGTTGTCAGAAGGGGCATCAGTCTCATGGCTTCCGAAGGAACTCGGCTTTCACTATGAGGCGTCATATCAGGTCTTCCAACTCACAGGGAAGAGTTAAAATGGTTATAGAGGATTTTACTGGTAAGTCGTTTTTTAGCAGGGTAGTTGTTTAACGGGATGGGGTTGCTAACCCCATGACAAACCCTCCTCCTTTATCCGGGCTTGGGACCGGCAGCAACCCTGTAGGGGCTCCAGGCGGAGCCCCTCGGCGTTAAACTGAGTTACTATACCATAATAACACGAGTGAATTAACAGTAAAATAACATAGTGCAGTAACGACTTCAGTGCTGATCAGTGTTTAAACCTAGTTAGTGTAGAACGAATTTATAAAACAAGAAGAGTACAGAAGCAAAAATCTAACCTAAAATTATCACGGAATTTTAAATAAGGCTCTTGCTATTCTCTAGGACAGCCATGTACGTCGAAAACTAGTTGAAAAACAACAACCCGTTCTCTCAGATTGACTGTGAAAATATGTATATCAACCAAGTAAATTATGTGAACCACTAAAGTCTTAATAG
This sequence comes from Schistosoma mekongi, assembly GCA_034768735.1. Lineage (NCBI taxonomy): Eukaryota > Metazoa > Platyhelminthes > Trematoda > Strigeidida > Schistosomatidae > Schistosoma > Schistosoma mekongi. Next base: position 20,665,230 of record CM068305.1, read on the forward strand.
TTTGTTGACTACTCGGAAAAACCATAAAGACTATAGGACAAATTACTCTTAATGTAAAAAGGACCACATTTGTGCTCTGAGCAGTTCATACCATATATAATAACAGTATTATTAATCAACGAAAATATTAAGTTGAAATGTCAGATGCACAGTGATATAGATTGTTTTCAAGATAATACTATTGAGAAAACAATTTATAAGAATTATTAACAAAACGGTAGGAACTTACTTCAGATGTCATGGATGCCAGTTTATCCGGACTTACATGTCCCATTAGGACATTGAGTCGTAAATTAGGATTATTAGGATCACGTAGGTTCATGACTCTAGTACGTACTCGCTGTTTGTACTTGGGGTCAGTATTATTGAACAGGTCATATATAGAGCTTTCTATTCGTATTGCAAGGAACTCACTTTCATAAGCTCCACTGGGAATATCTACAAGATGAAGTTACTACGGATCTGATATTATCACATACTTCCACTTTCCAGTGCTGATTGAAGCATCTCACGAGCTTTTAGGCGTACTTGGTCTGTCGTAGTTAAAGTGTGGACAGGAAAAAAACCGCGACTTGCATTTCCATACGGTTCCGTGGATTCCTTTTTTTCACTTGGCCGAGACCGTTTGGCATCTTGTGGTCCACTATCATCAGAGCCAGTGTAGGTACTTAGCTCAGGAGAATGTTTATTGTTCCCGTTGCCACCATTATTAGTACTGCCAACAGTATTGGTGCAGGGTGTAGGTACGTCACTTTTATCTAAAACATGCAATACAAAACAAAATACAGAACCATCAATTTCTTCGCTAATAAGGTCAATACTACTGATAGGTTATCCAGTCTACCGGTATAAAAGCCATTACACTATGATTCGTTCTCAAGGGATATATTAGTTATTAGTACCTGCTTTGTTCGAAGAATAAAAGCACTAGCTTCCTGAAAGATGAAATCGGTGCAAGTATGATGTCAGTCAGTTACAACGTAGAACTTGGCAAGTATGATATATATTTTAATATATGTGAATTCGCAACCATAAAACCTGAGTTCTTTATTTGGTATGCTGCTAACAATAAAGTAGAAACTGCTACAGTAACTATCTGCAAAAACACTGAAGTGTTTCTGCCTACTATCTAAACTAGGCCCCATATTGAAGCCAATGTATGACTACGCAATAATCCCTCAATTATAATGAACAGCCATTCTTAGTTTAGTCAGGTATGTGTCACCTGGCTAACATTTCATGAGACTATGATGTGATAAACTATGTTTAACTTGTATCATAAGCTTAGCATCACTATAATTCAGTAGGTTCGAGAGTAGACTATATGCTTCCGAGACAGCCTAATGTTTACAATCAACTTTATGAGAATGCTAACAAGCCTAATGTTGAAAAAACTGCAAACTACTCCTAACGGCTCCTGAAACTTAGATCCCATCAAAAGAGTAGTTTTAATGTGCTATATTGTGCAAATAACGATAATAATAATAATAGCGTGTATGCTTACGAAAAATTTTACACAGACCTACCGGGTACCAGCTTTTTCCACTGTTTTATCATATTTTTTCCAAGTGTAGCAACCTCTGGATCTTCTGACTCTTTTCTTATCTTATTGATGATTATACCTACACCAGTCTTGGTCAAAATTTCAAGTGTCATTTCGATGCTTCGTAGCCGTTTAAGGTACTTCAGTGCAGACTCATCGTCCTAGAAGGATACACTAGTAAAGTCAACCTAAAACATACTATTTTTTTATTCTTTAGCATGCGATCAAGTCGGCGGGCAACATGCTCTGTCTCCTCCATCTTAAGGGCAATGGAATTAAACAGGGCGCTTAATGTGAGGTTTTATTTCAGACCGTTAATGGCATCTCGTAGACATTACTTTTGATAAAAGTGCTAAATATATATTTGATATGAATACATAAACCAGCCACTAGGGTGAAGTGATTTGCGGATTCCTAATTTTAGGTTTTATTATTTCCTAGACTTACTTTGTTCGCAATTACTCCACACAATTATTAGTTTATTGGGACCACGCCAAAATTCAGACTCTTAATTATTCCTGGTACAGTATCTTGAAGTATTTTGCCACACGGTAGGAGGGTGCCTCCTGTTAATAAAGGTGATATTTGTAGTGTCAAATAATCCCCCAAATATATAGTTGCGTGGGCTCTCGTCATTGATGCTAACCATCTTTGTTTTAGCAGACACGACCAGTTTAAGGTACTCAGTCAGGTATCACCACTAGGCAGTGACACTACACAACGTAGGAAGCAACTCTGTATCTGGTTAGCAAGCCTAGGTGTTGCTATCCCATTGACGCTCTACTCATGATCATATATACCTTCTTCTCTATCTCACACTGCCTTCTGATTTATTCTTATTCGTACATGTGGGTTCAATCGTTAAAAGTTGTTCTGGTTATACGACAAATGTAGCTTCGTCACACACCGGGTACACTTCACTGGTGAAGGCGACATGATCTGGGCACGGATATAACTGCGAGTTCGTCCCTGTTTATAGTTTTCAACAGACAATTACATATTTTTTCCACATTTTTTGCACCATACCTTCATATTCGAATATTCTCGTATTTTTATGGTTACTGACATAACATCTTGAAATGCTCCACACCATCGAATTTTTTAGCGGTTTAACGACAGACGTGTTATCGCGCATGAATGAAGTCATTTTTCAAAGCACTTTTTGACGAAGGTTCCTTTAATATCCCTACTAAAAAAGACGCAACACGTAAGAGCAGTTTTAGTAACATTTCATAACAACCCAGTAGACGACCTAACTTCACCTACTGATCGAATCGTGGAGGTCAGCAGAACTGGCTACATTTAGGTCAATTCCGTTGTACAAAATCTTCATACGACTCAAAACGGAGTGACGAATGGCACAATACTATCTCTCCTCTTCTAGACTTACGAGGACAACATGGACCAAGCTATTCACGACAACGAAATTCCTCACGCTTGTGATCTTAATCTTGACCTCGGCGGACAGAAAACTCACATTTTTGTTGGTACCACAACATCTAAGGTAAAACCTCGAAGGAGTGTATAGATCCCTGTAGTTTCCATAGCCACAAAATCTCCGCCGACGTATCACGAAACTATCCCTCTGGCACACATTAGTGACAAGCGTGGCTAGTGGGAATAGCCGCCTGCTATTCATGACAGATATGACGACGAAGGTTCGTTATATCGTGAACACTGAAGCAGAGGTCAGCATCCTGCCTGCAAATTTATCCGATCGCCAACAAGAAGCTGCATTCGATCAGCAGGCTGCCGATGATCAAGAAATAGCAACGTAAGGCTGAAGATATGTCTACTTGAATGTAGATTTAAGGAAACCGAAAAACTGGATTTTCGCCATCACCGAAGAGACAATACCTGTAGCAGTAAATAACCCCCAAAATAAATAGTTACATAGGTTTCGACATTGGTGCTGACCATGTTTGTTTTAGCGGATACTACTAAGTTGAAGGCACTCGGTCACGCATCACTACTAGATCATGTCACGCCGTACCGTAACAAGCAACTCTCTCTAGTTTGCCAGCCTAGACGTTGCTATCCCGTTACCGCTCCACTCACTATCAAATATAACTTCTCTTCCATCCTTCATTGCCTTCTGATTTCTTTTTATTCGTAAGAGTGGGTTCAATCGTTAGAAGTTGCTCTGGTAATGATCCAAACGTAACTTGATCATATACCGGTTCACTTCATACCAATCATAAGCATAGATTTACTGAGACACTACGACTTGCTTGTGGAACGTAGCAAAAAAAAGCTAGTTTGTTGCAGCACAACGTGCAATAAACCATAGTCTATTGTTTGAAAAGATCGACGTTAGTTTGAATAACACTCCATCGCATTACTAACTCCCTACTATCACAATGTTCCTGAGCGATGGTACATCTATTAATTGTGATGTAGCTGTCTTATTAATAATTTGTTATACCATAGGCTCGCTAACACTACGTTTCGGCATTTGTCGTAGCTGTGAAACTCGCCCAACTAGTGAATGAAATGAAATAGACGAAAACTAAATGAAAAATATGTAATCAGTTGATATATATACACAATACAAATTGATAGTTTACACGGGCACTATTCACTCGATGGAGCCATTATGTGATTTATCATGAGGCCTAATGGAAGATAATTAGTCAGTCGTGGCTAAAATGACTCACTGTACCGAGCGACGAACAAACAATATAGTCAAATAGACATGTCGATAATCTGGCTAAATGGAGTGATTTAATTATGTTCATTATTAACCCGACGAATGACATTTATGAAAAGGCCCACTACTTGGAATAAGTTTGACTGTAAAGACTATTTTTCTTTAATAACAAATCACGAAACTTTACTGTTTTTGTACGCAAGACTAATAATTTTGATAATTCATTATGACGTATTTTCCATCACCGTTCGATATATGTCATTATATTCCATTTTAACTTACTACAACAGATAAATAAATAAATGGCTTTCATTCCCAATTACCAATGTGTACATGTGAGCATGCCAGTTTATAGGGATGATTAAAATGATGTAAGGATCACATGTAAACAAATACTTTGAGTGTCACTGACATAACATTCATAACATACAAACACATAAATTAAGAAACAAGCCAACTACAACATTGTTTAAAATACTCGGACGCTAAATATATGTATTGTAGCATGGTGCATATAACAAAAAGAAAGGCGCGTCACTTGACCAATGCGCCACAATCCAAAAAAAGGCCGGGATAGCAGAATGGACCAGATGCGGGATAAGACCAACAGTACCTGTAACTTGGGTGTTGAAGCGAAGTTAATAGCACTGTGCCAGTAGGTTACATGTTTGTTTTGAACATAATCATCTATAGGTCCTGAATACTGACTCACCTCAGTAACAATATCCCAACAAACAAAAATATTGGGCTAAACACCATGTAAAACATTGGACCACCTACATGGCTTCCTGACGTTTTGCCAAATGTTCGTTCTGAAACACTGTCTAGTTCTACATTTTTTCCAACGTGGCCCTGTGTTTTGCTATACATGGCTCTGCGTTTTGCAATGCGCGGCCCTGTGTTTTACCATACGTGGTCCTGTTTTTTTACGATAGGATTTGACTACTGACAATTTATAGGTAGTATGATTTTTGAACTTCAAAACTTAACTGTGTTATGCGATTACCCACCCATCAATTAGTCCTTAATCTACCCTCAGGAGTCAGTCTCATTAGCCAACAATTTTATATAAGACCATGGTTTATTTAAAATAAAATTATATTTGTACACGAAAAAATGGTTTACAATTCGTATCACTCAGACATTTCCATACCAGTATCTGTGATTGTGACCTCCACAGTTGCAGCCTCTTCTTTATTGATACAGACCTTTGTAATCTATGAAGGTAAAATGAAGTAATAAGTAACTTAACAAACCTTTGAAGCACGCCTCCCCAAGGTGGTCTCTAATGTTATAGAACCACCTTCTCATTGCATGGTGGTATGATACGTCGAAATTCTCAGTCGACAAGTTTTTCGAACGTCGGTAATGTAGGATCGCCCCTTTTTTGAGTGTTTACATTGCTACGAAATATACTTACGCTTGATCGTCAACTCACAACGCGAGTTGCGGATCCCTATCCTTTCGTTTGTGCTTGTCCAAGACAAACGTTGCATAAAGATGTCGTCGAAGACCAGTTGTAGGGCCTTCTTTACGGACACCCGAATGTCCCCCCCTGATCACCGAATAGACCAGTGAGTACTACAAAAGGTTAGCTAGAAGCAATCACTAACCATTTTCTTGGCTGAATCGTCATCTCCAAGCCGAGTCTCAATCTGCCGAAACTGTTCATTAGATTTTATTGGCAGGTCGTTGATTAAAGTTGAATTCTTCAAAACATTACTGTTGTTAGTCGATTTTTCCAGTAGTTGCATAGTTTTCTTCAGATTCTATGTAATGCAGTGTATTCGCGTTGCATTATAAACTTACCAATTACTAGTCCCATGTTAGAACTTAAACTTCTTAACACATTTTCAATATGTTTTTGGTCACCACTAAAACATATATAACTACAAGGTGATACATGACTTAAGTCTGTGTTTTTGATGACTGACCAGCTGACTCCTTACTAGTGTAAGATCTGTAAAGTGTGTTTTACGAGTATTGGTAACTTACTTTAAAGGTGTACTGCATTTTCGAGTACTTTCTAAGCTAAGTGAAATGAGATGATTACTGGAAGTGAACGTACCTGCACAACTGACGAACAACGTCATTGTAGTCCGGTTGAGTGAATACAAACAGGCTGTTGTCAATGATGGATGATGGGTAGTTGTTACCTACTTCATCATGAGATAACATTTTCCTGTAAAAACAAATTAAAGATTGCCGTATTAATAATAGATAAACTTCCTCCTCGGTAGTCTTGGCATTGGAATAGTGCTTGTTAACGATTGAGAACTGCATGCCATTTACTTTTGATATGCCAATCTTAGACAATTTAAAATAATCTCGGCTTCATCGAATGTATCTGTGAATATAAATGTTAATTGATGTATGCATCAAATAAATTAGCGACATACCTGCTGCCTCGGCAATACTGAGTTCTTCCAATACCCATCCTACTCCAGGCTTTGTGTTCTCAACCACCTGTTCTTCAGTTAAACTGTGTTTATACAGAAGGTATTCCCCAGTAATCCAGTTGGTTCTGGCCACGACATAATCGCGAATAGACTTTAAAAATGCTATGACAAAGATCGAGTTAACCATCTAAAATAATAGAGACAGTAGAAATCTCTTTTATGATGAGTTATGCATGAATAAATGAAGCCAAAGAAAATACTTATATTTACAATTAAAGTACATTTAATACGGCGACAACTAACTTGATCCCAGTTTGAACGTATGAGGCATGGCGATGATTTTTATCCCATCAACACGTTAGATTGAGAAGCACTTGTATTCAATTTCCTGTATTTGTATGTACTCCTTTTCGGCGCTTACTTACATGCATATATACATGTGAATAAGCATTGAATTGAATGGTCTCATAAACAATGGCCTCGGATCTTTGAACGGTCTGAATAGTAGTATATTATTGTTTGAAATATGGATAATTATACCTGGTCTACTATTCACAATTACCGTGCAGTCAGGATGAGATGTTGATATCCTGATTCCATGGGATGTGCAGATTTGTCTCTTATAATCGTACTTGTCAGTCTGTGAATGTGGATGATTTAGCATTGTCGTTTTCAATGCTTCCTTTTCACAGATGCGTTCTGCAGCTGAAATTGCTCTATGCCGTGATCCATGTATCAAACGACGAAGTTGAGACATGAAATTTTCAAACGGAAACGTTGAAAACTGATCCAAAATCCCATGCTGCTTCACATCATCGGCCAAATGTATGAGACCGTGTACGTTGTATACAACGTGCTGCTTACCATAGATTGCAGCAAAGTTGTTAACGAAATGCACCAGTTGATTGCTAATCACTCCCACAAAAGTTGCGTATAGCTGTTGACTACATAGAACATAGATTGAAAATGCCAATTCCATGAAGTGTTCATACATGAATTTCGGCAGTAGTTTGTCCAGTATACATGGTCCAATGTATAAAAGAAACTGCCTACATTCAGTGGCCTTCCAGTGATTATGCTCAGATATCGGTCTGCATTTTCCCTGAGTCTGTCGGTATGTAGCTCCAACTTGCAGTGATATTATCATCAACTGATTTAATAACATTCGGGTGCATTCTGTACCTCCTCTCCGTTGACAGTTCTTTCCAAAGTTGATACAATTTCTTAACTACACCTAGACAAACTAGGTGCACATAATCCAATGGAAAGCATTTGACCATATCAATCGGTAGCCTCTCGAATGGAGAGCGGCCGATGTGGTGATAACTGTCATGTTGCATTCGGAATGATAGGTCCGTTCTATTATCATATTTCTCGATGGGAAACACCATCTTGTTGTTCATTCGTCTACAGTGAGCAGAACACTTGTCGCATCCCCTTCTAGAAGTATGCCCACAGATCATTTTCACTGTTGATCTAGCCGGTGTATCACATATCATTGCGGCCAGTGAGCATTCAACAAGCCTCGATTCATCGACAAACACGCCGTTGTTAAGGAGACTTGTCAATTCATCAACAACATCTCTAAGAAATTGTTCGACATTTGACGGTTTGGTGGGCCCATCGTACATCCCTACAACAAAGACGTCTGTCATGAGTGGCTTGCATATTCGGCACAAGATTGGCCATAGTTGATGTGGAGAATTATTGTATATAGATAGACCGCCTATGTTGAGCTGAAGTTGTATAAATGTAGCCGTGATGAGCGGTTCACATTGCAATAAAGCCTTCAACTTCTTTTGTAGGCCTATATGCAAATATACGCCTGCACCAACTCTTCTTCGACTGCATTCTGTTGGTGCCCTCCGGAGCAGAGTCCTGGGATTAACAGGCCATTCCGGGCAAACACTGTAAACTATCTGCAGGATTCTCTTTTTCATTTTCATAGAAATGCCTGGTAGAAGACATATTTCAGCAGCAGCACAATACACTTCGTTCTCCCAATAGTCACTTTGCTGTCGTTGATGCGATTGACTAGTTGATTGAATACCAGCCATTGAATGTAAATTCATAATAATATCTGAATAAAGCGAAATAAGGACGAGGTTGGAATAAATAGAACACCAGTTAAGTGGTATTGAGTTTGTGTTGAATATTGTGTCTAAAGTGTATTTATAGTAAAAAATGACAACGGACTAACGTAGGGGTATATATGCAGGCTATAAATCCCGTTCATAGGTGATTTGTAAAAATATACATTGACCAATAATAGTAAAATAACGTGCATCAAATGTCGAATGATAATCTGGCCTAAATAAATGTACCATTCTCGTATTCGTTAATCCATGACTCACTGCATAGTGCAGTAGTACATGCATATTGAAAGGTATTTGAAAACATATGGGATGTTTAGTAAAATATGTATGAGAATTATTGCACTTGTAGGTTGCCATTCCTCCTTTTACTTCTTATCGCAAAATTATTTGTACCATATGAATGTTAACGTTGAAATAGTCATCATCACGTAACTTGTGAAACCTAAATGACAATTGGAATAAACAACAGAATTATTAATAAAATGTATATAGGTATCTCTGTATATGGGTGACATTGCAGATGGGGTGGTGGCAAAATACGATTAGACGAAAGCTGTATCCTACTTAATATGTAATCGAATAGGTAAGAGATTGTAAAATGGAGTGACTGATAATCAAAATTCGTCAAATAGTAACAATATCAATAATATAAAAAAAATTATAATCAGTTCATTTGATCGGTCTTAAAACGTAAAGTTAATAAAATGAGGATTGAAGGTTGAGTGATATTTAAATTCATTCTGTGTACCTTGATTAATATCAATAAGAAGATGAATAATAATGATAATAATAATAAATATGCATACATGTGAACAAAGAGAGCATTAACCATCTGCACCACTCGGTCGGCATCCAATATAGTAGAATTCCCACTTCCATAAATTTGTGATATATATGGCGCGACGATCATTCATTGTCATTGGTGATAACTGTCTCACTCCCGACAATTCCGAACTCCACCTGAAGCCCGATTTAATTTTAGTTATGCATATGTATCCTTCCAAGTTTATGTGTATTTGTATAATTTAAGTCTACTTTATCCAAATAATACTCGCTTTGTTCACATGTAGGCATATTTACCATTGTTATTGTTGTTATTATTAATATTATTGACTTTACAACATTTTAAGACTGATCAAATGAACTGATTGTAATTTTTTTTAATATTATTGATATTGTTACTATTTGACGAATTTTGATTATCAGTCACTCCATTTTACAATCTCTTACCTATTCGATTACATATTAAGTAGGATACAGCTTTCGTCTAATCGTATTTTGCCACCACCCCATCTGCAATGTCACCCATATACAGAGATACCTATATACATTTTATTAATAATTCTGTTGTTTATTCCAATTGTCATTTAGGTTTCACAAGTTACGTGATGATGACTATTTCAACGTTAACATTCATATGGTACAAATAATTTTGCGATAAGAAGTAAAAGGAGGAATGGCAACCTACAAGTGCAATAATTCTCATACATATTTTACTAAACATCCCATATGTTTTCAAATACCTTTCAATATGCATGTACTACTGCACTATGCAGTGAGTCATGGATTAACGAATACGAGAATGGTACATTTATTTAGGCCAGATTATCATTCGACATTTGATGCACGTTATTTTACTATTATTGGTCAATGTATATTTTTACAAATCACCTATGAACGGGATTTATAGCCTGCATATATACCCCTACGTTAGTCCGTTGTCATTTTTTACTATAAATACACTTTAGACACAATATTCAACACAAACTCAATACCACTTAACTGGTGTTCTATTTATTCCAACCTCGTCCTTATTTCGCTTTATTCAGATATTATTATGAATTTACATTCAATGGCTGGTATTCAATCAACTAGTCAATCGCATCAACGACAGCAAAGTGACTATTGGGAGAACGAAGTGTATTGTGCTGCTGCTGAAATATGTCTTCTACCAGGCATTTCTATGAAAATGAAAAAGAGAATCCTGCAGATAGTTTACAGTGTTTGCCCGGAATGGCCTGTTAATCCCAGGACTCTGCTCCGGAGGGCACCAACAGAATGCAGTCGAAGAAGAGTTGGTGCAGGCGTATATTTGCATATAGGCCTACAAAAGAAGTTGAAGGCTTTATTGCAATGTGAACCGCTCATCACGGCTACATTTATACAACTTCAGCTCAACATAGGCGGTCTATCTATACAATAATTCTCCACATCAACTATGGCCAATCTTGTGCCGAATATGCAAGCCACTCATGACAGACGTCTTTGTTGTAGGGATGTACGATGGGCCCACCAAACCGTCAAATGTCGAACAATTTCTTAGAGATGTTGTTGATGAATTGACAAGTCTCCTTAACAACGGCGTGTTTGTCGATGAATCGAGGCTTGTTGAATGCTCACTGGCCGCAATGATATGTGATACACCGGCTAGATCAACAGTGAAAATGATCTGTGGGCATACTTCTAGAAGGGGATGCGACAAGTGTTCTGCTCACTGTAGACGAATGAACAACAAGATGGTGTTTCCCATCGAGAAATATGATAATAGAACGGACCTATCATTCCGAATGCAACATGACAGTTATCACCACATCGGCCGCTCTCCATTCGAGAGGCTACCGATTGATATGGTCAAATGCTTTCCATTGGATTATGTGCACCTAGTTTGTCTAGGTGTAGTTAAGAAATTGTATCAACTTTGGAAAGAACTGTCAACGGAGAGGAGGTACAGAATGCACCCGAATGTTATTAAATCAGTTGATGATAATATCACTGCAAGTTGGAGCTACATACCGACAGACTCAGGGAAAATGCAGACCGATATCTGAGCATAATCACTGGAAGGCCACTGAATGTAGGCAGTTTCTTTTATACATTGGACCATGTATACTGGACAAACTACTGCCGAAATTCATGTATGAACACTTCATGGAATTGGCATTTTCAATCTATGTTCTATGTAGTCAACAGCTATACGCAACTTTTGTGGGAGTGATTAGCAATCAACTGGTGCATTTCGTTAACAACTTTGCTGCAATCTATGGTAAGCAGCACGTTGTATACAACGTACACGGTCTCATACATTTGGCCGATGATGTGAAGCAGCATGGGATTTTGGATCAGTTTTCAACGTTTCCGTTTGAAAATTTCATGTCTCAACTTCGTCGTTTGATACATGGATCACGGCATAGAGCAATTTCAGCTGCAGAACGCATCTGTGAAAAGGAAGCATTGAAAACGACAATGCTAAATCATCCACATTCACAGACTGACAAGTACGATTATAAGAGACAAATCTGCACATCCCATGGAATCAGGATATCAACATCTCATCCTGACTGCACGGTAATTGTGAATAGTAGACCAGGTATAATTATCCATATTTCAAACAATAATATACTACTATTCAGACCGTTCAAAGATCCGAGGCCATTGTTTATGAGACCATTCAATTCAATGCTTATTCACATGTATATATGCATGTAAGTAAGCGCCGAAAAGGAGTACATACAAATACAGGAAATTGAATACAAGTGCTTCTCAATCTAACGTGTTGATGGGATAAAAATCATCGCCATGCCTCATACGTTCAAACTGGGATCAAGTTAGTTGTCGCCGTATTAAATGTACTTTAATTGTAAATATAAGTATTTTCTTTGGCTTCATTTATTCATGCATAACTCATCATAAAAGAGATTTCTACTGTCTCTATTATTTTAGATGGTTAACTCGATCTTTGTCATAGCATTTTTAAAGTCTATTCGCGATTATGTCGTGGCCAGAACCAACTGGATTACTGGGGAATACCTTCTGTATAAACACAGTTTAACTGAAGAACAGGTGGTTGAGAACACAAAGCCTGGAGTAGGATGGGTATTGGAAGAACTCAGTATTGCCGAGGCAGCAGGTATGTCGCTAATTTATTTGATGCATACATCAATTAACATTTATATTCACAGATACATTCGATGAAGCCGAGATTATTTTAAATTGTCTAAGATTGGCATATCAAAAGTAAATGGCATGCAGTTCTCAATCGTTAACAAGCACTATTCCAATGCCAAGACTACCGAGGAGGAAGTTTATCTATTATTAATACGGCAATCTTTAATTTGTTTTTACAGGAAAATGTTATCTCATGATGAAGTAGGTAACAACTACCCATCATCCATCATTGACAACAGCCTGTTTGTATTCACTCAACCGGACTACAATGACGTTGTTCGTCAGTTGTGCAGGTACGTTCACTTCCAGTAATCATCTCATTTCACTTAGCTTAGAAAGTACTCGAAAATGCAGTACACCTTTAAAGTAAGTTACCAATACTCGTAAAACACACTTTACAGATCTTACACTAGTAAGGAGTCAGCTGGTCAGTCATCAAAAACACAGACTTAAGTCATGTATCACCTTGTAGTTATATATGTTTTAGTGGTGACCAAAAACATATTGAAAATGTGTTAAGAAGTTTAAGTTCTAACATGGGACTAGTAATTGGTAAGTTTATAATGCAACGCGAATACACTGCATTACATAGAATCTGAAGAAAACTATGCAACTACTGGAAAAATCGACTAACAACAGTAATGTTTTGAAGAATTCAACTTTAATCAACGACCTGCCAATAAAATCTAATGAACAGTTTCGGCAGATTGAGACTCGGCTTGGAGATGACGATTCAGCCAAGAAAATGGTTAGTGATTGCTTCTAGCTAACCTTTTGTAGTACTCACTGGTCTATTCGGTGATCAGGGGGGGACATTCGGGTGTCCGTAAAGAAGGCCCTACAACTGGTCTTCGACGACATCTTTATGCAACGTTTGTCTTGGACAAGCACAAACGAAAGGATAGGGATCCGCAACTCGCGTTGTGAGTTGACGATCAAGCGTAAGTATATTTCGTAGCAATGTAAACACTCAAAAAAGGGGCGATCCTACATTACCGACGTTCGAAAAACTTGTCGACTGAGAATTTCGACGTATCATACCACCATGCAATGAGAAGGTGGTTCTATAACATTAGAGACCACCTTGGGGAGGCGTGCTTCAAAGGTTTGTTAAGTTACTTATTACTTCATTTTACCTTCATAGATTACAAAGGTCTGTATCAATAAAGAAGAGGCTGCAACTGTGGAGGTCACAATCACAGATACTGGTATGGAAATGTCTGAGTGATACGAATTGTAAACCATTTTTTCGTGTACAAATATAATTTTATTTTAAATAAACCATGGTCTTATATAAAATTGTTGGCTAATGAGACTGACTCCTGAGGGTAGATTAAGGACTAATTGATGGGTGGGTAATCGCATAACACAGTTAAGTTTTGAAGTTCAAAAATCATACTACCTATAAATTGTCAGTAGTCAAATCCTATCGTAAAAAAACAGGACCACGTATGGTAAAACACAGGGCCGCGCATTGCAAAACGCAGAGCCATGTATAGCAAAACACAGGGCCACGTTGGAAAAAATGTAGAACTAGACAGTGTTTCAGAACGAACATTTGGCAAAACGTCAGGAAGCCATGCGTGTGGCCCAACTTTCCACATCTTTGCCCCAACCTTTTTGTTTATTGGGTTCAGCATCCAGTTGACTAATATCTTTGAACGCTATATTAAGTATCTTGCAAAATACTGGGAGATTGTTTGCCATGAGTTCTGCTACATTTTGTTCCATAATTGGCCATACTTAATCAAATAAAAGTTTGCGCGATCTTTTGTTTTGTATTTTTCAACTTTAACTTGGAAGATCATGTCTCTGTACTTGTTGTGTTAGTTTACGTTTTAGAGACAGGAAAAAGTGTGTACCAATTTCTTGCTGTTTTCACTGTAGTTACGCCTAGACTTCAAGTCTACAGTTTTGCGAAAATTGCCTGAAAGGTTACCTGTTTGTTTTAACATATTCTACACTGCACAAAAATATTTCATATTATTGTAGTGGTTGTGGATGTTGCTGCCGTCTTGTTGGAAGTTATTTCTAGACACAGATATGTACTGTAGCTGAAATTGCTCCTTACCTTGATAAATGTATCGAGTGGCGAATGCTAGACATGCATTTTACAAATGCGTAGCAGCCAATGTAACTCTGGACATAGTGCTTCTTGCTATTGTACACGTACTTAATTTGTGATGAAACTCCGTTAGAAGGTTACTGCCTTATGGCGCTTCTACTGATTCTGCGTTTCTTGGGTTTATGTTGTGTTCAAACATGATCCTTATAAATTCATCATTACTGACTTTCAATATATACACTTATCCGATTGTTTGTAAATGTGTATTAGTCAATTGGACATGCGGTTATCAATGGATAACTTGGAATTGTATTAGTACTGGATATAGTGCATCGTAATTCAGTATCAACAAGTACTAACAATTCATATTTTGAGCAGCCATTCGAACACATAGCCTGAACTCATTCATATATTCCTTATCCGTCATCATAACGTCAACTGTAGCCGATCGGCTTTATTAAATGTGTAACGTTGAAAACTGACACAAAGCCCCTTGGTGCTCCATATCGTCAGCCAAATGCGTGAGACCGTGTAGATTGTATACTACGCTTTCTTCACCGTAGATTGTTGCGAAGTTATTGACGAAATGGATAAACTGACTTCTACTCACTTCCGCAGAATATGTGTGCAGCTGTTGACCACATAGAACATAGATAGAAAACACCAATTCCATGAAATATCCATACATAAATTTTAGTGACAGCTTGTCCAACACACATGCTTCATCGTATGAAAGAAACTGCCTACATTATGTGGCCTTCCTGGGATTATGCTGAAATATTGGTCCCCACATTCTATAGAAGTCTCTTGGTATGAAGTTCCAAATGGCAGATGCTATCCTTGATTTATTTAATAATATCCGGGTGCATTCAGTACCTTCCCTCTGAGGTAGTTCTCACCAAAGGTGGCACATTCTCTTAACTACATCTAGATAAACAAGACGCATTTGATCCGATCGGAAACACTTGATTATATTAATCGGCAGCCTCTCATGTGGAGAGCAGCAGAGGTGATGATGACTATTATGCTGTATTCTGAAGGATATATCTGTTCTATCATCTTGTTTCTTGATGGGAAATATTTTGTTGCTTGTTCGTCGACACTGGGCAACACACGTGTCGAATCCCTTTTTAGACCATTTTCACTGGTAATCCCGCCATTGTGTCCCGTATCACTGCCGTAAGTTAGCACTTAACAGGTCTTGAACCAACAACAAACACGCTGTTGTTAAGACCAATCGTCAATACACCAACGACATCTCCAAGATACTAATCGACACTGCAGGCCCGCCGCACACTTAGAATGACAAACTGATCAGATATTACATACAAGATTGGCTATTGTTGATGGGAGGAGTTATTGTATATCCACAAACCATCTATGTTGAGCTGGATTGTATATATTTAGGCTTGATGAGAGGTTTGCGTTGCAATAAAGCCCCCAACTTCTTTGGTGACCCATATGTAAATACACGCCCGTACCAAACTCGCTCTAGACTGCCTTCCGTTGGGAGGCTCAGAAGCAGAGCCCTGGGGTCAACAGATCATTTTTTGCAAACTACAGTAACAATCTTCAGGATACTATTTTGCATTTTCAAGGACATGCCTGGTAGAAGACATATTTCATCAACACATTAGGCCTAGTTCTCCCGATATTCACTTGGAATTGTTACCTATAAACTGTCTCAATGTATGTATGGGGCAATTTTATTTGCCAAAACCGGGTCCGTGTTATTTTGCGATTTAGTAGGGCTACGCACATACTGAAACTAGACGCCAAAACCTAAACATTTAACAGAAAAGCCTTAGCATTTTGGTGCTTTCGTTGGAAACTATGAAATCTCGGGTATGTTAATTCTTGACAAACGACCTTACCTTCAAGGATTAGAGAGGAGGCCAGTGGAAAATTGTCTGACAGTACAGTTGTATCTTCCATTGAGAGGGCGAGCTGGTTGTATAGCAGCCGAATATGTAGGATTCTGAGGTATCAGGTTTTATAACAATACACACTGAATGATTTGCAATTTGTTTAGACAAATTGTATCAAATAGAAGTGATTTCAACTTCGAGTTAACATATATAAGGCAACCCCTTAATGCAGATTTACCCTGTCACTACTACATTGACTACAATTATGAAGGAATACATCTAGGTCAGAGACATATAGGGTAGTTCATGCTTTAGTTATCATGATAATTAGAAGTTGCAAGAATAATGCAAGTACAGCTATGTCCATCACTTTGCTGCATACTGATCGTAAGTTTATTAGGCGCAGACTAAGAGAGTAACTTATGAAGTTAAAGTAATTAAAAGTGTGATGGATAAAAGGGTTGTGTTTATAATTTTGAGTGAAATCTGAACAGAAAATTGGTTGTTATCTTTTACGTAATTCGCATACTAGTAAGTAGGTGATGGGTTGTTGCTCAACAGAATCTACGCGAGGAACGTCACGGCTATCGTCATCTTTCACACACCAAGTGATAGACATGAGTGAAGATGGAATGTCATTAAATTGGTTACTTAATGGTAGTAGGACTTGAGGTTGGTGGCACTGATGTTCGTTATCAATCGTTGACCTAATAATGGTTGCGGGGCCAGTGAGTAGTAGTAAAAAGAGTTGTGAATTACTGAGTGAGGATACCCTAAAAGTGATCACAATGTACGTATGTGATATGTAGATCATAGTAATTCGGTAATAAGGTATGGGATGCGGCCAAGTAGTTATAGCTAATGACATTTACTGAATAAAAGTATTTAGCTCGTAAGTTTTCATGTTCAAGAGGTCTCTTATAATGGTAGAATGGGTTATTCCCAAAGTTATAATTTTTCTCAGTATCTGGATGGGACAGAAATGGCATAGATAGAGATAGGAGGCTTTTCATCTTGGAAGTGGCTTTCGCAGTTAGTGGCACTTGGTGCTCTGACGCAGTTGCACGTGTTATTCTATTGTCCTTAAAGTATTCATAATAGGGAATAGACCTGGGGTGAACTGAAACAAATTGTTGCTAATATTATCGGTGACTTTCAGGTTTGATGATTGGGGAATAGTGTACCCAGTATTCTGGCGTTTGTTGCCCTGCTTTTTCTTGGAATGTTAGAAAAAGGGTAATGCTGAGCATTACTGAAAGGGCAAGGACTATACTTAATGCAGGAATAGGGTTTACATTTTGTTTCCCCTTTTACGGCAGAATAGTGGGTTACGTTGTATGACTGTACTCTATCGATCTCGTTATTCTGAGAAGTAATTGTCCTCTCCATGCTAGTGACGTCTAAACACATTAGGTTGTTATCATTTTCGTCAGTTGTTAGACACTGTAGTATATAAATGTTTTGAGTGGGGTTGCTAGAATGTGTAGCTTGGGAGGCTCTTCAGTTTCCAGTGTGGAGGGTGGCATGGATAATTTTGGTGGTGTCGTGCTATTTCTAGAGAGCGTTGTAGGACATGTTTCAGTGAATGTTTCTTCTAGTAGTTAATTCTAATTTGGGTTCTTTTATGTTATGAACAATGGGATTGAAACGGTTGGGGGGATCTTCATTGTAAAGGCGCTTTATTATCAACTATATACATTTCTCATGTTAATATCAGATCCAATACAATTTACTGATTTTATAAAGCGTTTGAGAGCTAGGATGTAGGTAAAGTGGAGTAGAATTTAATATATAGTTTGCCAGTATTTTTAGCAGTCTATTACATCCACATAGAAAATGTGAGGTACCACAAGCCATCAATAGGGTCACTTTTATCTCTCTAAGAGGCGGTTCTCAGGGATATAGTGCACGATCACTTAATGAAACGGAGTAAACAGCTTAAGAAATTCGATTGCAATGACATTACAGAATTTTTCAGCTTGCTTTACCTTTTCAAATTCCAGATCGTCATATTTGCAAGAAAAGTAGGATATTAGGGCTAGGCCACTTAGGATAAATTGTATCTTGGTGATTTCTGATTCCGCTTCATCGACTTTGGTCTTATAGTTAGCAATGTCACTGTTCAGATCTATAAAACAAATATCTCTGACAACTGTTGTACGATTGCCTCTCATTAGTGGTTTTGTGATAAGTGGGTCTTTAAGGAAAGATATAGTGACTAGGTAAACGACTATCAAGCTTAGACCTTTTAGCTATATTTCGGGTCATGTTTAAATAACGCCTTATTGGACGAATAGGCAATGTATGTATACTGTGATTCCCGTAGTCGTGTTCTATAGACCAATGTCAGACTTTGGCATGAAGCCGTCATTTATTAGGTAGCGATAAGAGTGTAGCTAGGATTTTTGCCATTTGTGTGGAAATGTAGTATCACGAGTGGGATGGTAACGCTAACTTCACACCTTCTGTAAAACAAGTCTCTGTGGCAGTCTCGACTGCAGAAACCTTTATCAAAAGTGCATAGACGAATCACTTCTATTATAAATGACAATACTTCTGTTTCCAAACCACTACCTGGCCGATTGGTGATGAACAATTTGTTCACAGGCTGTTTGACGGGAAAATATGCAGTGTTTGGAGATGGACTTTTCGAACGTGTCATGAGGTTCTGGATAGTCTACGCTTGAAAAGTGGTGGTGCACCTGCCCAATTCAATTAAAATGACCACACGGCCAAGAAGAATTAAACGCGTCGGTCTGTCACGCTGTAGTCTTAAAACTCGGCTTCTGCGTAGCTGAACCAGGCTTCTATGCTGACTAAAGAGGGATCAGTTTGAAGTTTGAAGGCGTGGGGGGTTTTAGTCGCAATATGCCTAGGTGTTTGATCAATAATTATAAAAATGCAAAAATGTTCGAATATGAAGGTACGGTGCAAAAAATGTGGAAAAAATATATAATTGTCTGTTGAAAACTATAAACAGGGACGAACTCGCAGTTATATCCGTGCCCAGATCATATCGCCTTTACCAGTGAAGTGTACCCGGTGTGTGACGAAGCTACATTTGTCGTATAACCAGAACAACTTTTAACGATTGAACCCACATGTACGAATAAGAATAAATCAGAAGGCAGTGTGAGATAGAGAAGAAGGTATATATGATCATGAGTAGAGCGTCAATGGGATAGCAACACCTAGGCTTGCTAACCAGATACAGAGTTGCTTCCTACGTTGTGTAGTGTCACTGCCTAGTGGTGATACCTGACTGAGTACCTTAAACTGGTCGTGTCTGCTAAAACAAAGATGGTTAGCACCAATGACGAGAGCCCACGCAACTATTTATGTAGGGAATTTTTTACCGCTTCAATATCTTCTGAGCTGGCTCAAACTATTGCAAGTTACAAGCATTTAGCACATCAGACTAGCATAAATCAAACAACTTACTATCTTTCTTTCTAAAACATTGTTTTGTTGAATAACTTTGTTCTAAACTTTCAAGGTGATGATGAGCAAAATCTTGAGTGTCGTCTTGCTTGATATTATTCTGTTTTAGTGACAAACACTTTACTGACACCTAATATTAGTGTTATTGATAAATGAAGAAAACAGTGCTTCAGTATTTGTTGTACGATGGAATGAATACAGAAGGCCAGTTATTCAGAATAAAGAAAGGTAATTGGTACTTTCACATTTCGTAATTCGTATTTTGGATAGACGATGTAGTCCACTTTATTCTGGATGTATCGCTAATTGGTTGCGATGTTCGCTTTTTCATTAACTATCCTGATTCTGGTGTTCCATTTAAAAGATCGGAATATCGGGAGCTTCATTTCAATAACCCTACTCCATCAGGCAAACATTTAGATTGCTTTGATAATTATTTTGAACTAAAAAAGATAAGTGTCTGTGGTTCCTTCCACTTCTATTTTTCGAAGGATGGCTCCGCTCCCTATCCGCCATTGTCCAAAACATGCTCAAAGGAAGGTATAGCTGGTTCGGGATATATTATGGTTGATCCTGATTTCACTGGCACACAGGTCGTTAAAGGAACTTCTGAAAATAGTTGTGGGAAAAAGTGGGATCTGAGCGGTGTCGTTCTTCAGTCTTATCTGTCCAAAAACCTCGGAATATTTCCCGAATGGGAGTCAAGGCTTCAAACAGCTATGGATGGTTGCTACAATATGATCCACTTTACTCCTCTTCAGGTTAATAGCTTTTTTGATTATAATTTTTATATATTACTTTAATGCCACTTGTTACTACTGGTAAATAGTTGTTCTTTATAGTTTTTGTTGCAGGGTGGAGTTAGAGGATAGCTATTTATACAATCTCACCAAGTGCAGTTTAAAATTAGCTGCAATCGATATAGTTGTTTATCTACAAACACTGTGGACCTAATGTTACCAAATTTGTCTTGTCTTAAGAATGTAAGAGCATACAGCGTATATTTAACGGGGATAGCTGCAAAACGTTTTCAGTTGCAAATAAGTTTGGTAGAAAATAGAACCATTTCGCTCTCACAAGGGTCAACAAGCATAGCCTTTGATCAGATAGCTTTTGATGCATTTTTTTAAAACGCTCCCATGTTACTTGGTATCGTTCGTGTTTTACCTATATGCAAGAAGCAGCTACTACCGTTTGTTCATTAATTGTAATGGTACGGTAATTGATACAGCAATATGGTTTTTTGTTTCCATATTATTGCCTACATCATCAATATTTGCGACCTCATTTCTGGTTGATTATAGATGGTGTAGTGTATGTAATAAATCCGTTTATATATTAAAGATGTCCACTATAACGTGTAGTCACTTACTATGAATTGTTACTAAACATAGTAAATCAAACGAGACTTCTCGCAAGTGTAAGTTCAACTTATTGTGGTCTTTAAAGCTCGGGGAAATATCAGCAAGTCAACGATAAGATATTTAAAATGTTTGTAACAGTATGTAGATGAAATGTTTTAAAAATTACAAACATAAAGAATGAGTGAATTTACATTACATTGTCCCACTAATAACTTAAGTCACTTACGTTAACTAAGCACTAGTTTCTTTAGCCCTGACAACGTCATTTAAAGAGTTCTCACCCCCCCCCCCACATAACTCACGCCATAAGTAAGGAACATTACAACCCTGCTGTTTAAGTAACTCATTTCGTTGGTTGCCTATGTATAAGTTGCTACTTGGCAGTGAATAAAAACAATCAGGTTAGACGGTTTCTTGAAAACATACAGTATAACACCTAAATTCATCATATTTTTTGCAAATATTTCATTGGGCGACTGCTTGCTAATGCAATGAAGCCAATTTTCGTGAAATGGACAGAATCGTAAGATTTAATTCATTATTGTGAATCTGATCCGACTAAGTACACTGGAGTTAGTTAATTTGCATATTATAGTCTCGATATCACCTTATGTCAAACACAGTAGAATGCTATAATCATTTCGCATATTTTCATTATACGCTACAATAACCTGTTGGTTTCAGGAAGTAAAGAAAACTGGCTTCCTGACGGACTAGTCTATTGTAAATGAAACTTAAAAGGGCCTAAATTGTAGCAAAAGTATATCGTTAGTGCATCAAAAGGGTCTTTTAAAACTATTGGCTTAGTGTACAATTGTATTTTACATTTCTCTTTACATTTCAGGAACTTGGGTATTCTCGTTCCGCTTATTCTCTCAGAGATCAACTTACAGTCAATCCCAGCTTTACTCCACCTGGGGCAAAGAAAAAAGTGGACTGGACAGATATTGAATGTTTTGTCAGACACTTAGAAAATAATTGGGCAGTACTTAGTATGACCGACTTAGTCTTCAATCACACATCGAATGACAGCCCTTGGATTCACGAACATCCAGAATCTGCCTATAATGTCGTAAATTCACCTCATCTTGCCCCAGCTTATCTCTTGGATCACATCGTGTGGCGTCTGACAATCGAAGCTAGTACGGGATCACTTACAAACCATGGCATTCCATCAGTCTTAAGTAATCCAAATAGTGAGCTTCCAGCTATGGAGGTATGGCTTACCCAGAATATAGAAGCAGTTAAACTGCATGAATTTTTTATAGCAGATGTTGACATAGTTTCACAGGAATTTACTTCATGGCTGAGTAAGCTTTCACAAGTATTTTCATTTTATTTTAGCCTATTTGAATCTATAACATAAGTAGTTTCGACTAAAAATCTTAATGAAAAACAAAATAATGCTCTGACGTTTTAAAACATCGTAGATCTGGCTTTTTTAAAACATAAGTAGCTTTAGCATTCTGACATTTTGGCATCATAGGGAGCGAATCGAACTACCATCAGTAAATACATACAAATACATACTAGATAAGCTTTTTGCTGTTTTCTTATTTACTTTAAAGTTAATAATGTATTGTTGCTCTTAATCTATGTCCATATGAGGTGGGGGGCTGTGAAATAACGTTTCAATATATATATATATATATATATATATATATATATATATATATAATATATATATATATATAATATATATATATAATATATATATATATAATATATATATATATAATATATATATATAATATATATATATATAATATATATATATATATAATATATATATATAATATATATATATATAATATATATATATATATAATATATATATATAATATATATATATAATATATATATATAATATATATATATAATATATATATATATAATATATATATATAATATATATATATATAATATATATATATATATATATAATATATATATATAATATATATATATATAATATATATATATATATATATATATAATATATATATATATAATATATATATATAATATATATATATAATATATATATATAATATATATATATATATATATATATAATATATATATATAATATATATATATATATATAATATATATATATAATATATATATATAATATATATATATATATAATATATATATATATATATATATATATATATATATATACCGTAGAACCTATCAGTTAGAGTTATATAATTATTTCAAAATATTATCGTATTAGTGAAATAACACTTTATTTTAAGTACAGTGGGATTCAACGTTATGTTGAATGCTCTGATCATTTTCCTATCTTTTTGGTATAAAATACGTTTCTAGGTATTCGATCATTCATTCAAGCTGGTAGTAGTCAAATTAAGGAATGACGTCAATTCATGAAGTGATTGACTGTTGGTTTAAGCTATAGTGATAAGTACTGACTACATGGTTTTGAGCAACAAAATAACCGGAACAGTAGTCGGGGATATTGGGAGGCATGACTCGGAACCATTTAGAGTGGGGCAAAAACATCTACTTCTTTAATCTTCCTCCTTTTTTAGTTTTTCTAAAACATTATTCTCATTGTTTAGTCATTCTCAGCATCGTTGCATTTACACTTTTGATTACTCTGGTATTCACCTTGTTAGTTCCCTTTCGTTGTGTTAATGTGATAACCAACGCACATTTGTTGTAGGCTCTGTGTTAATTAGCGTTATTTATATCGTTAAAAAAATGCCAGTGCGATCTAATAATATCAAGGTATATATTTTGAATTGTCTTATTATCAGTAATTTTTAAGTTTTGGAACCCCATAAAGTGGAATTTCCTCGTTCAACTTAATTGTTATGTAGCATGAGTCAAACATTTCCGATAAGATCTTATAGGGCAAAATTCGTCACTGAATAACGTATTAACAATTTTGCACAGTATTATATAAAATCAAAGGTTCAATATTAGAAGCTTTAAAAATTGTTATCTTAAAGTTAGTTTGAAGTCAATGCCTTTCCTTTAATTCTACCGTGGTGTATACTTGTAGTGCTAATTCATAAAACATTTGGTTTATTCTTCGAAGATAAGTTTCTATGATTCAAAGCTTTGAGAGGTATTAATCACATTCATTACTTGTCATATACCTATAATTCGTCTTTCTTGTTCTATACTATCAGCTTTCTTAAAAACCATAAAGATTTATGTCTTTGTTGCGTTTTTTAGGCATAATAAAGTCAAAATAAAAAGCAGATAACTTTTTTGAACTTTACTATATTTGTTTCTATACTTTTTATCTACTTTTAGCAAAACAATCTACGTTCTCGTTGTCTGTTTCTTCAAACGACACTAATTTATCGCTGAAAATTGACGGGCCTAGAAAAGGAAAACGATTTGGAGCTACTGTTGACTTCTTAATAGCATGTCATGAAATTCTAGGAAAAAATGAGAATGAACTCCCAATTTCTCAAGGTGAGGCTGAAGCTGCTGCTGAAAAGCTACGAATGAAGTTGAAATTCCTAAATCATGACAAAATCAATGAAATTAAGCATCATTTGCAAGCTGCAGTGGGCAATGTTTTGGCGAATGCTCGTTATCGATTTTATGACCCATATGGACTTAGACTTTCCAAAGTCACACTAGACACACCAATTATGTGGGCGTAAGTATACATCATATTCCTTCGTAATTGTATTTATATGTGTATGTGCGGTAAAATGTGTTATATACATGTATATAATATGATAGTATATAATAATTATTATTTCTTGAACTGTGACAAATTATGGAATACGGAATAATATTCTTGCTAGAACTAATACAACGAACAAGACACAAATACTGGTTGTTCTATGCTCGTATCCCACCTCTGATCTTGCTGGTCCCCAAACCAGGTTATACGAACAACAGAATAACAAGCTAAGTCCAAACTGTATGTGTGTCATATCCCATATTTCAGGCACTCACTTTTATATATACATTCAGAGTCAAACTGCACATTAGACCAATTAGAATAATTACATCGACATCAAGCTAGGACAACAATGAAAACGAGGTAACATCTACATAATTAATTAGCAGTAGTTCATGATTGGGAAATGATAAAATAATGGTTAACTGGTCAAACTGAATATTAGGACTAGGTAAATAAGAAATAATAGAAATATGGTGTTCGTCACATAAACAGTCATGATATGTCAGTCAGTGAGTCAGTCAGGTACAACGTAGAACTTGGTACATGCGTACATTAGTTCAAGTTGCCATATCCAAATTAGCAGATAGAGATTAAATTGTCGGATCAGATCCCAGAGTAGGGGAGGTAGTGACAGAGTTAGTATTAATCGAAAGGAATAGAGATCGGATATAAAAATTTAAGAAAATATGACTCAGTAGAGAGATGTAAAGATATGTAATCTGTCGGGAAATTGATCTTAAAGACTAATTATTAATGGAAATTTGTCCTCCGTAACAATAATATAGATAGATACCGTTTATTAATTTGTGGTTTTACCAATCTTTTAATTTTTACCACTACTTTCGCCATTATTTGTCTTAGTCATTTCTTCTGTGTTATTATTTTTCAAACATCTCGGACGCAATAATTTTCTATTTAAGTGTTTTCATGCCTGGTAATGAACTGTTATTTAATTCAATTAATTAATTGAATGTAAACCTGTTGTGTCTGAAGCACGGATTGCTGATATTATCGATCCTGTTATCCACCGCTCTATTGTCTACAGCTACACCCAGCCTTTCCTTAATCTATTGCACAGTCACAAAGATCCTACTGATTATCAAGAAGCCAACTAGTTGAACAATATTTATTGAAAGAATTTGCTTTTTTCATCATTTCTATATTTAAAATAGACTTTAATCTCATTTAAGCTATTATAATAAATTGATTTGTCAAAATATTGATCAATAACTGTGGAATTTCCTTTAGAATTTGGTATGATCCTGGTTTATTATGCTTTAGTCAATTGTACTGATGCCCACTAATTTTATTAATGGAAATTTGTCCTCCGTAACAATAATATAGATAGATACCGTTTATTAATTTGTGGTTTTACCAATCTTTTAATTTTTACCACTACTTTCGCCATTATTTGTCTTAGTCATTTCTTCTGTGTTATTATTTTTCAAACATCTCGGACGCAATAATTTTCTATTTAAGTGTTTTCATGCCTGTATGAACTGTTATTTAATTCAATTAATTAATTGAATGTAAACCTGTTGTGTCTGAAGCACGGATTGCTGATATTATCGATCCTGTTATCCACCGCTCTATTGTCTACAGCTACACCCAGCCTTTCCTTAATCTATTGCACAGTCACAAAGATCCTACTGATTATCAAGAGCCAACTAGTTGAACAATATTTATTGAAAGAATTTGCTTTTTTCATCATTTCTATATTTAAAATAGACTTTAATCTCATTTAAGCTATTATAATAAATTGATTTGTCAAAAATATTGATCAATAACTGTGGAATTTCCTTTAGAATTTGGTATGATCCTGGTTTATTATGCTTTAGTCAATTGTACTGATGCCCACTAATTTTATTAACTTGCACAGAATTCTTCTGTCCTCGAGTTCTAATCATAAAGTAAGAAAAAGCAGTCTACATTCCATTTTTTGCTATAACCTAGAAACTCACGATTATGTACATCAGTCGCAGGACCGCCATGCATAGAGCTATGAACCCACTACATATCAATAGCTAGACCATGAACGGTAGACATGTGGATAACAAAGTCATAATTAATTGACAATAATTTCAAACAGTTCAAGACATAACAACAAGTAATGTATCGAACAGAAGCTTTCAATTAGGTATATATAAAGATCTCATAAGCTAAGTGTTTAGTAAATACGTACTGAAATTATAGGTACAGCTTGTTAAATTTCACTTGTTGTGTTATGCCTTATTGTTGCTCCATTTTCAAGAACTAGTTAACTGTTTTTATAAATAAAAGTCAAGTAAAAAATCGGATTATAATTATAAAAAACCATGTTTTTTTCTTTATCCATTGGCTTACTAAGATAACGATGAGGGACTGTATGCGTAGCTATTGGCTTGTAGTTACAATCTACAAAAATTATTAATTTCTTCAAACCTGTAGAGGGTCAAATGCCCTAATAAATGAGCCATTGTTGTACATAAAATAACTGTAAAGTGTTTTTGTATGAATAATATCTTTAATCATAATAATGAAATAACCAACTGGTTCTCATTTTCATGCATACGTTTTGTCACAGGAATTACGCATAAGATTACTTATAAAATCCAGTGATCCATTATATGTTAACCTAAGAAGACGTAATTTGTGCGCATTGTATAAAGGTTAGTGAGATTATCTCTATCTCCTAAGATAATCGGGGGGGGGGGAAGGAAGGGTGGAACCTTATAATTCTGTCTTAAAATGAAGTTCTTACAAGATGACCACACTACTGTGGCAATCTTTGTTGTGATAAATCTTTCCGAATTTGGTGATCATTTCACTTGAATCTTGGTATACTGTGTGACTGGCAAGGCTATATTGATGACACTATCTCCGATTTATTTCGTAACGCTACACCAATTCACATATATACAGTTTTTTAGAAGGTTGACTTCTATTAAAAGAGAAAGTATTCATGATACACAGTAAGTGAGTTCACTTTCTAAAGTATTTGGTTAACATTTGACTCCTGTCCATTTTTTATAAAGGTACTTTTATCATCCAGTCCCAGATGTGGAAACCATTGAAGAAGCTGAAGCTATTTTGTCAACTAAAGAAGCAGAGAAAATTATGGCCTTTAATGGATGGGTGATGAATGATGACCCTTTAAAAAATTTTGCCGAACCTAGTTCTTTTGTGTATTTACGTCGTGAACTTATTGTCTGGGGGGACTCAGTAAAGTTGCGGTAATTTACAAAGCATTTAGTTTTTCACAGTATAAAATGATACACATACATATTTGTGAAATCACCAGTTTTCAACTAATCTTTTTCAAAATGACTAAATTGTGTCACAAACACATTTTAACGTGCCGAACATGAGATGTTGCTGCTTACATTACTGGTATGTCTAGAATACATCATATATAGTATATATTAATATATATATATATATATATATATATATATATATATATATATATATATATATATATATATATATATATATATATATATATATATATATATATATATATATATATATATATATATATATATATATATATATATATATATATATATATATATATATATATATATATATATATATATATATATATATATATATATATATATATATATATATATATATATATATATATATATATATATATATATATATATATATATATATATATATATATATATATATATATATATATATATATATATATATATATATATATATATATATATATATATATATATATATATATATATATATATATATATATATATATATATATATATATATATATATATATATATATATATATATATATATATATATATATATATATATATATATATATATATATATATATATATATATATATATATATATATATATATATATATATATATATATATATATATATATATATATATATATATATATATATATATATATATATATATATATATATATATATATATATATATATATATATATATATATATATATATATATATATATATATATATATATATATATATATATATATATATATATATATATATATATATATATATATATATATATATATATATATATATATATATATATATATATATATATATATATATATATATATATATATATATATATATATATATATATATATATATATATATATATATATATATATATATATATATATATATATATATATATATATATATATATATATATATATATATATATATATATATATATATATATATATATATATATATATATATATATATATATATATATATATATATATATATATATATATATATATATATATATATATATATATATATATATATATATATATATATATATATATATATATATATATATATATATATATATATATATATATATATATATATATATATATATATATATATATATATATATATATATATATATATATATATATATATATATATATATATATATATATATATATATATATATATATATATATATATATATATATATATATATATATATATATATATATATATATATATATATATATATATATATATATATATATATATATATATATATATATATATATATATATATATATATATATATATATATATATATATATATATATATATATATATATATATATATATATATATATATATATATATATATATATATATATATATATATATATATATATATATATATATATATATATATATATATATATATATATATATATATATATATAAGGTTAATGATTCCTTCCTTCTTAAAATTAGTCACTATACGGCCGATAGTTAATATTCTGTGTTGGTACATGAGTTGTGATCTCGATTTGACTTATTGATTCTTGATTGTATCGTCGACATAAATAACCCCCTGAAAAAATAGTATGACTCAACGCAAAGTATACGCTCGTATATTTTTTAGATGAATTACTTTAGTATATTTTTTAAATGTAAAGATAGTGAAAACATTTTACCAAAATGAATGCAATACTGTCGTAGCAACTAAATATGTAACTACTTTACTTATATATTTCTGTCTGACTTATCTGTATACTATAGTGTTCTTTAGCTGGTTGCAAAAGATTGTGACTGATATTCATTAAACCTTCTTGACATATGTTTATCTGTGTCTTAGTAGTTTGGGCGAGACATATTTGGACATATGACTATGAAATTGCTGTTATTACCAACTGTAAGCATTCGTTAGTAGTTTTGGAAATTTGTAAAGCTGATTGATATTTGTCTTATAAAACTATGTTACTGTGGTCAAAGCAACAGTTTCAGTTATTATCTCTGATTTTGTCATATAAATAAATGTTGATGTTTTGAATTCATAACTTGATTATTGTGCTAATATGACCAGTATGATTTCCGAATTAGCTGTATTTGTCAAGAAGATCGGCGAATTCGTACCATCAAGATCTGTTGTTCAATGCTTATACTGTCTACATGATTGTTATGTGAAAAATATCAAATCAGCTAAACAAATAGGGACTCAGAACATTAGATTCTTTATTCTAGATGTTAGATGCCCAATGGTCAACATTTATCATCATAAAAATACTTTCTCTAATTTCATTCAATCACGTTGGATAATACAATAGCCTATAATAAATTCACTGTTGGAAGCGGGTAAATAAGGTCTACAGTAACGAAATAATAATACTTCTGATTCTATAACTAGTATCATAAAATGTCACCGATAGAAAACAAGGGAAATCTCAGACTGGGTTGAGTCGATTTTATTAAGATTGGCATTCATTTTATACTTTGTATTCGTCACAGATTAGTCTCAATAGAGTATTATTAAAAACCATTAAACATTTGACTGTATTTCCGTCCTACTATATGACTTCTCAGAAGTCCAGGTTTCACGGTGAACAATTAACTATCAACACAACTGAGCCAACATGAAACTGTAAATTTCCTGCTCCAGTCAATCTGTGATATAGAACGACTGTCAATCAATGCCATTGGTAATAATTGTAGACAAGTCAGCTTATTAATGACTAGCTTCATGATGTTCCTGAAGTTCTAGTGAGAAGTAGTGACTGGTGAAGTTCAGATTTACCGGGAGTGTGACATTTGTTACAAATGGAATCGACTGGTCGTCACACTATATCACAAATCTCAAATTACTAATTCCTATGTTGTTTTCAATATTTTAATGATACAGCGAAATTTGTAATGCCATCCTCATAGAAAAACAAAACATTCATTATGTTTACTTGATGATCAACCGATTGCCACTGTAAGATGGTTACATCGTTAGCATCACTTTTACACAACGCTATTGATTTGTAATCACCATCTTGTTACTCATTGGTCCCCCCCATATACAGTAGCTTTAGTATTTTTCTAGTAGTGATTTAATAGTTTACTTCGTTTAACAAGTTTTCTAGTAATTTCTTACAATTTTTATATATTTTTAATTGCTTATAACTTTAGAATCATTATCAGCCAAAGACTGTCATGATTTAGGTCGACAAGTACATCGTTATGGTGCTATTCGACCTGCTGGGGCATTTTTTGAACGAGCCGGCTCACACCGTTTGTATCCGAGTATATCACATGCTGTCTTCTATGATCAAACTCATGATAATCCAAGTGTACTGGAAAAACATTCTGTTTTTAATTATCTACCGTTATCAGCAATTGGATCATTTGCTTGTTGTGCAATCGGTAGTACACGTGGTTATGATGAATTAGTACCACATTATATTGACGTAGTTAAAGAAGAACGTTTCTATTCACAGTGGCCTACTCAAATCAATTATAATACTGGAATCGTTAAACCTAAATCTATTTTAAATGAATTACATCAATGGTTATCATCTGAAGGATTTTCTGAAACTTTTGTAGATCAAGTATGAAATTTATTGTTTTATTTATTTATTCTATGTATTCTTCACACTTATTGTATACATAAAACGGGAAACCATAATGCACGATAATTAGTAGATCATGGTATATGCAAAACGAGGACATTTTCAGTTCTCGAACTGAGTTAGTGGAGGATATTTACGGAATGCATTGACATCCTGTATTTAAGTCATTTTAAAGTTTATATTTAGACTATTGAATAGCCCGTTTAATTAATATCTTATTCAGTGACACTACTGTGCGATTTGAAGCTATTTACTGTCAGACTTTTTCTCCATATGTCTTGAAATTCTTAAATAATCGAAACCTTCTAACTTATATGCCGATACAAGTAATTGGACAAGAGTATTAGATTAGGGTAAGACGATATTCCTAATATTTTACATCTAACAATCTGTCATAGTCAGTACCTATTTGTTACCCATTAAATATCACCATATATATAAAATATAACACTGCTATATTGACAGCTTTACTCGTCACTGGTAATTCGCCACTTACAGAATTCTATGAAGTATATTGACGCTAGGTAGTTGGAGTTCATCTTCAGGTAACTATGAACCTAGCTTTGTTGTTTTGTGGCACTTGTCAGCACTACGGAACCGGATAACTATCTCATTAGTCACTGATCAGTGATCAATGTAAATATCGTAATCCTACCTGAGACTGGTTGCAGCCCAAATACCTCAATAGTATCGACTTAGTATGTGGAGCTGGTTGGTGTGGATTCAAGTCTCATAGGCGACATCATTTATCTCTCCTTTCAAGATTCCTGGTTATTTTGGTGAGGGGTTCTAACTAGTATGAAACTTTGTCCAGAGTTTATTGTCAAGTACCTTTAACTGCCTAAAATAGAGCAAGTTTCACGCGATGTTGAGTATCTTAGAGTTGTAGTCATATTACATCTTGATCCACAGAATTCGATCAGCATTAAGAACTAGATAAATATTACATTAGTCAATTTTTACTGATCAGTCAATATTAAAGTATATTTTTGCACTCAATATTATTGAAGTGTCATCTGTTATGTATCAGCGTTTATTTTTATTATTTCTTGTACACGCACTTGATTTTAAAGTTTCATATCGAATTGACCTTGGATGGTCACTAAAAATCAGACAGCATTACACATCTGTTTCATCCCAGTATGAGACTCCTCAGGAGCACGCACGTGTATCGTCGCCGGGTATTGAGCCTTAATATCTTCAGGCCTCATGGTGGATTCTTAACTTTTAAACCACTAGGCCGGTATCCATTAGTTGTCATTTCCATTTTTAGCCATTTCGTTACAAATTGCACGACTTCATTCAGTGTCATTTGGTGGGTAACCGTCACACGTCCGATATTGTCGATCCTCACTGTTCTAAACGTTAAAAGCGAGCTGAAAGACCTGAAGATACTGGATTAGGTTCTTGGTGGGAACATTAGTGCTGACTGCTGTCCCTTATCAGGATAAAGTTGTTGTCCAGTGCTTGTTGGTTTTCAGTGGTTGTCTAAATAGGCACATTTCGTAATCTAGGACTTCGAAATCAGCAATATTCATAATACCCAATAAAGACACAGTTATTGACGTTTAGGCAAAATTTGTTTCCCTGTATATACTAACAGTTTAGTTAGATATTTCGATCGGATATGTATTAATGTCATGGCAACGAAGCATAATCGATATCACACTTTTCGTTCTTTCGTTGTCATTGTTTTTCTTCATTTTCAAAGGTTACGCCAAACATATTAGCTGTGACACGTTTCTGTCCAGAAACTCGTGAAGCTGTCTTGCTAATAACACATACAGCATTTCATGATCCTGGACCTAATCCACACCATACAGATTTTCATCCAATTCGACTAGGTGGACGTGTGAATAGATTACTTTGCGAATTACTATCAACATTTAAAGGTGATTATCCACCACAGAAGGATTTCAAAATGAATCCACAGGTATGGTGAGTTATGATTTACTTCAAATAATATATCTCTTCTTATATAATTAGGATAAGCTTGTATCTTCCCGTTGATTTGTAATGGACTGAAACTGGTCAGTCTCTGTTGCCATATGTGCATCCTGAGCGGATTGCCTCGATATAGCGTTATTACACAAGTTATATATTTAAGTTGGATTGTGACTGGCAAGCGAAATCCAGGACGCGCGTTTCGTCCTATTTGGGACTCATCGGCTGGATGTACCTGCATCCCAATGTTGATGTCCACACTGGGATTCGAACTCAGTCCGCTTCGTGTCAAACGCCACCACGTTCACCACTAGGCTACTGTGTCCAGACAGTCAACGGGAAGATACAAGCTTATCCTAATTATATATATATGCCCGTTGCACAAGTGTGACTGTCTGGACACAGTAGCCTAGTGGTGAACGCGGTGGCGTTTGACACGAAGCGGACTGAGTTCGAATCCCAGTGTGGACATCAACATTGGGATGCAGGTACATCCAGCCGATGAGTCCCAAATAGGACGAAACGCGCGTCCTGGATTTCGCTTGCCAGTCACAATCCAACTTAAATATATATTTCTTCTTAATAATGATAATCTAATTCATTTATCAAGTACAGATCTATGCATTTATATTTGAACTCAATGGAAGTTGGTTGAACTGAATCGGAACCTGTAACCACCTAATGCATGTATATAAATTGTTGATCTTTAAAATAACATTTGTATTCTTCGTAAACTGGTGTTGGTTGAGTGCCGTTAGAAACTCGGGATCAATGGATAACTGTTTCGTTTTAACATTAGACTCACCCGTGACTTCTAGGCCTTAACTATTTTAGGCTTAACCATTCACACTACTGAGCCAGCCTCCAGTGATGTTGTTGATTGTTAAGAGTTCACCACAAAATCTACAGATCTTAGATTTAATTTCTCGTTAGTTAATGAGTACGCTTTGCTATTGAGTAGCTCTCTATTAGAACAAAATCACTCCAGTGCTCCTTGGTTTTCAGTAATACTTAATTAAGATTAATCTGTGATGAATATTAATAATAAATTAAGAAACCAATCTTTACAAAACCATTTTAACCTAATCATTCAATCAGATTACTTATTAAAATATTTATTTACCAATCAAAATAAAGGTTATTTTCAGTTAATATAATACTGTTTTATATTAGATAACATTACATGTATTTATACAGCCTTATTTTCGTTACGTAATCATATCTAGGTTGTATTTTCAAGATTTTCTATACTCTCTGATTGTAATTACAATCTAATGAAATTATTTATATAGTTCAGTTCATATTTAAACATCAGTTTATTATTAGTAAATTTCAATAAACAGTAGATATATGTCCAACAATAAAATAAAATGAAATTTAGTAGTAATATTATGTTCCATTGAATCATATTGATAAAATACATATATATTTAACTTATGTTATATTTATTATCGTAGTTTTCCATTGATTTCAATAAGTAGTTAATTATTCAGTAGTGTATGCATTCTGCATATTTGTTATCGCCTATGCCCACAATTTAAATATTCCAATCTGTGACAACACATAGAAATATAGTTTATTAAATCTAATTCATGAATTCATTTTGTAATGAGTATTGTATTGTTTTACACAATAAAGATTTATGAAATATCCTACAACTTATAGTTTTAACAGACCACGATAATTTAAACGTGACCGTAGCTGCTACCTTAACATGGTGGTCGGGCTTGCCTATCGTGATGACCCCATCGAGCCATATTGGCTGGAACGCATGTTCCTCTAGGTCCTACCATGCCAAGCAGGTATGTTGGAGAGCGATAAGACTAAAGGCAGTAACCTAAGATCTAAGGGCAAAGTCGTACTGCTGACTGCAACGGGGGGTGTGACAGCAGTAAGGTGTTTTCCTCAAATAACCAGCATCTGCAGCGATGCTGCCTTCTCACAAAGGAAGGAAGAGGTTAGAAAAGGTCGACCCTTAAAATGTCACGCCTACCCTAACTCCACGGATTTCCGCCTCCGGCAGTAAGGCCTTCTAAAGAACGGAGCTAACACTTCGATAACTTCCAATAACAAGGTCGTGCGTGATCGGCCTCAAGCAGTTATCCCATGGGCTCAGCGATCGCGCTTCCGGGGCACTATGACCAATACTAGTCCAGTTTCCTTTTCGGTTACCTCGAGAAGCAATATACTTTCATGGTGTGGGCATCCAGGAAGTGACAGCCGCCCTCATACGTCTAACAGTACACGAGGTCATCTTGTTCGAGGTCAAATCCCACCATCAACTCTCAATAACTCTATTATTCCCATGATTAACCCATCTAGCTTAAATTTATCACCTCACGCCTCTAATGCTAATGGTTTAAACGTGAAAAATGAACTTTTAAGTTGAATGATAGCATAAGATGATTACATTAAGAATAAGTGGTTCATGCGAAATTGAAAATATACCAGAAAAGTTAATTTTTTGTTAAACAGTCTTTTTTATATTATTTTAGTACAATATTGTATAAGCAATAATGTTAAAGTTGTGGTGTTTGTTAAATCTCTATATTTCATATCTCTTGTAAAATACAGATGTCTAGCAGTTGTGTTATGATGATGAAATTGATACAAAAATTATTAACACTTGATGCTTAGGGGATACGTGCTAATTAGTGATGTGAAAACAAATGTAACACATTTAACAACTATAGGTTTGTACATTGTACTTTGAGTCACATTGTTTGTAGGTAAATAATACTACCTAAGATACCTTAACTAAAGTTGTTAGAGCTGACTCAGTTGTTCGAAGCTAAATGTAATAATCACTAAGTCAAACAATTTCTTACTACATCATCAATGCAAACTGATGCACGAAGTACTTACCTATTGTTATTATTGTCGCAGTTATCAGATACTTTCCTATATTTAGCTTCGAACTACACTCCAATCGCATATCTGATTTATACGTTTGCATTAAAGTGGAACTGTTGTTTTTTTCAATGTGTTCACCTAGTGTTTACTAATTTTCATCTACCTCTCAGGCACTTATTAATTATTCAAACAATAAATTGAGATTACCAAACTACAAATGAAAGTTTACTTTTACTCGTCATTATCAATAAGGATTCTTATAGGTAATCCCTGTTAAACATATTAATGATGATATTTACACATATTTAATCAAATTTTGACTGTTTAGGTGTATACGATTACCTACAATGTTTTCAATGTTTACCAAATTTAGTATACTAGCACATTCTATCATTTTTATTTAGTGAATGAGTGCATCAATTTATTGCAATATTAGTCAAAGATTTGATTTCGATTTGCTGGATTTATCCGTACCTGTCGACTTTGGACATGTTCCGTTTAGTTTATCATGTCGGATATAAAACATAAATGTAATAAACATTAGTACTTTAAATAGTTTCTTATGATGCAGATTTTTTGCAATGCAATAGTTACCCACTAAATTAAGACTTGTTATCTGACATGTTATCACGTGATTCAAACAGATTATAACTCATAGATCTCGAATTTAGCGCTTTGATTATCCGGGATGTTGCTAAGCCATTCAAATTTGCTGAGTTACGAATGTCCGTATTCTAGGTAGAGTAAATTCTAATTATGTTTAAGCGACTTGGCAACTTGCGGGATAACTGGAGATTTGACATACAGCATTTTAAGATCTATAAATGATAGTCGTAGGACTATTTATCATTATTATGTTTGCTTCAGCTTGCTTGTCTAAAAAAAAACAATCACCATACAAGTTAGGCACCAAGTACATGCCTAATCGGGATTATTTCATTCGTGTTTTTCTAACTCTTTCTATTTTCCCCACGTTATTCTTCATATACTTGGGGTCTATTTATAATTGTTTGTATGCTAGTAAAGCTAT
Organism: Schistosoma mekongi; assembly: GCA_034768735.1. Classification (NCBI taxonomy): domain Eukaryota; kingdom Metazoa; phylum Platyhelminthes; class Trematoda; order Strigeidida; family Schistosomatidae; genus Schistosoma; species Schistosoma mekongi. The sequence continues at coordinate 20,703,020 of CM068305.1, forward strand.
GTTTTATGCTTCATTCTCTTTGGTGGACTGCGAAAATCTGATATTCCTCATATTACTTTAAATTTCTCTTAGGATTACGTGGTTATATGAATCTAGGCTGTGGTTATGTGGAATGTTATCGGGTAATTTAAGCATAATATGAATTCACTTAAACTAGCATTTAGACACCATCGACCCTACAGCGTACGGTACAACCAATGCCTCAATTTACAAGATGCTAGTCATAAACACTTTCATTGAAGATTAACTATTTGATTTATCATCAATTAGACTATTTACATACTAAAATGCTTACATTACTATTGTTTTATGCAATGATTATGCATTTTGGTAATATCCTAGATATATAAAATTTTTCTTATTTCCTTCTTTTTTGTAGTACATAAATGGTTTGATGTGCATGAGTTATTCCATTTTACAAAATGTCCCAGCTACTGAAAGTAAAACATTTCATGTAGAAAGTTATCAAGATGAACATGGTGTAAATGTTGATAATTTAATATTTCATAATTTTCCACCGGGATCTGTTGTAATTGTGTCAATTAAATTAGATGATAGTCAACAACAAGCTATTGCTGATTTACATAATTTCATGTCGCAACAGGTTAGTGAAACTAGATTATGTTGATGGTTTTGTGTGTGTGACTTTGTTTATTTTTTCCAGTGTGCCACAGCATAGTTCCTTTATGTATATATATATTTGTAGGGCTTGTATGAATAATACTGCATTTCATGAAAGTCTGTACACTTTTATCCCCGAACTTCGAAAATTTTCAGAACTCTTATATTATTAACAGACTCATGTAATTAACTTCTAGCCACACTCTAAATGTAATGGCTACTGATACTATCTAGTTGTCTAAATTGAAGTTGATAAAACAGTCAACTACCTGAGTTTTCTTACCTCATCGATGTCAGGTGTTCATGTATCATCTCAGGAAATATAACTCACTGTCGAGGTATATCACTATTGCTTATTAACATATGTGAATATCATACTGCTGAATAGTGATTGACGGTTCTATATTTAAGATAAAATGAAGGCAATTTAACGAATACAGTTTCTGTTCAACGATGTCACTTAATGTAGCTGTACAAGTGTACTTTTATTGATTTAATAAACACAGTACTCTATTATAAAATGAAAAGTAATTGCATTGTAAAGTATTCAAAAATTTTAAGTATCACGAGAAAATAACGTAACTGTCTAAAAGTCAAAAAACAGTAAGATTGCAGCAGAAGTATAAGAAGTAGTTACTCAATTGTAAGCGGTTCGAAGTACTCGGCAGTAAACTCCACTCAATACAGGTTTTATTCGTATTGTCTCATCTACAATCTTCGGGAAACTGATGCTTTTTATGGGGACTCGAACCTTCGTCATGTAGCTTCATATTTTTCAACCATTGTCACTAAACTATTTAGGTTTTCGAATTCCGAGCCCCATATGGAACATCAGTTTCATCTTTTTATGTAGGTACTCCCTGATGAAGAGTGGAAACTAATACAAAACATAAGTTCACGGCATTTTGTGAATTACTTGCAACCATTTAACATCAACAACATATTACGCATGATGTGAAATAACTTAGAATGATGTTCGTTGGGTTTATTCAGCGTTTAGAACTCGACAAACACGACATTGATCAATCAATGTAGATAATTGTCTACTTGATATTATAAACAAAGTGAAGACGTAAAAATCTGAGAGGTGATAATGGCAACTAATTACCGACTGCGAAATATCAAATGGTGTGAGGCGCGTTGTAGAGTGAGAGTTTGCCATTGCTACTTTTGCTCACAGAATTCAGGCTTCAACTTTTATATGGCTAATGCTTCTGTAGTATGTCAGTCTATAGTTTGCTCTTCTTTTAACCTTGATCATTTGAATTGTTAGATGATTTTGAAAGACATCTCTATCAGGGCAGTTTTACCTGGACTGACAAGATGCTTCAATATTGGGCTGCTGATTGTTCTACTTTTCTTTTCTGAAATCCAGTAATTATCCCATGTAACTAACAGGTTTTTATAATCCCATATTCGGCTGTGTTCATTTAGCAATTTTATACGATCACAACTCTAATTAATATTATTTCTTTTATTTACAGTTTGATTGTCGTCTGTATGAACCACGAACAAGTCAAGCAATGGGTAAAGGTGAAAATGCCTATATTCCTTTAAGTTTACCATCCGGAGGCGAATCGCTTAAACCGAATTCAATTAGAGTAATTTTAGGCAATTTGAATTTAATAGAATTAAATAAATTACTCTTCAGATGTTCTCCTGAGGAAATAGCAGATGGATGTAATTTCAATTCATATCAGATACCTAATTGGGGTTGGCTAGTTTATTGTGGATTTCAGGTGAGCACCTCCATGTTTTTGTCCATCTTTCAAACGGCAGTTCTCAAGTTTGTGCTCTATTCCACGTATTTCTGTCCTAATTAGCGGTTAACATCGCTACGTTTCAGATTAACAAATAACTGGTCTATAGATTGATACCACGTTTTGGTTTGCCAACTACTAGTTTACTTCCATCCTACTCCTACACAAGATAACATTGTGTGTCGAACTAAGTGGTGATTGGACATGTGTGATACGTCCCAACTACCTCAAACGGTGAAAATCTACAGCCTAATAAGTTGATTAGCCATTTTTCCCTAATACACTTCATCTAACCTCATCATTACTTACTCGATGGTCTCATCAAACGCTAGCGATTTTAAAAGATATTTATAGCCAACTACCAATAAACGGCGAATGTCATCAACTCAGTCAATCATTAACAGCGTAAAACGCGGATATATGTTCATAAGTTCAGGTCACTATATCATATTATCACAACGAGATCAAATTTACAAAAAATAACATGGCAATATAATACAAAATGGAGGGAAACAGTACAAGTGTGTATGAAGGAACTTAAGATCTAGATGAAAATAGAGCGTCACTGTGACCGGTTTGCAGCTGTCACCCAGTTTCTCCAGCTGTTGGTTGCAATTATCACAGGGACCCCAACCATGTAATCTGCATCTACCAACATAACTCAGACCAACAGTCAATGACTTCATGAACTTATGCTATGTTTTGGTTTGGCCGACCCTATCCTTCTTCCAAACCACTTCTATACCAATCAACATCGCTCGGTGAGATAGGCAGTGGTCGGGCATACGCAATACATGTTCCAATCATCTCAGTCGATAAAGGTTTACTACCTCTTAGACTGAATTGCCATGTCCTCCTAGTACTCTGAGACTAACATCAATATTACTTAATCGGTGATTGTATGATATACGAGCGATATTACGAAAATTTCGATAATCAAAGACCCCCCCCCTCCAGCCTACGTATATCTTCCATTTTCATAGTCCCTGTTTACCACCTGTCGATTAAGTCGGAGTGGACTGCTTCGCAGTACATTGATCCTTTCGTTGAGACAGATATCTCGCCAACACCACAAATGGACGGTAGTTGGTAAAAGCCAGAAGATCTTTCTGAATCCGAGTTGAGATTTCGTCCAACATCGACCCACTATGGATGACAAGACTTTATAGATACGTGAAGTGGCCAACGTACTCAACTACTTCACTCTCTATGACCGAACTAGGCGATAATGCAGACCAGTCAGTCCTGGAGTAGCATTTTGCATTTACATGGAGAGAAACTCATTCTGAATATGCCTGCGTAGTTACTTAAGGTGTTCAGGAGACTGCATATTGTCAGCGTTTTCATTGAGTGGGAATGCATCATCTGTACACTCTAGGTTGATGAGTGGGTTTTCCGGAGGCAGATTAATTCTTAAGGCGTTAAGTGAAGACGGTGAGACTCTTAAGAGGACATCTATGACCAAATTAAATAAAAAGGAATATAAGGGGAGAAGCTAGAGAACCCCACTTGAGACTGTCACTTCACATGACACCTTGCTATAAGCTCTAACTCGACCAGTCGTATTCGAGTAGAACCCTTATAATGTTTGTGTACTTTTGAGATACGCCTTTTAATGACAAATACTGTCACAGAACTTCTCAATCTACGAAGTCGAAAGTTGCCTTCATGTCAAGGGATACCACTATTGTTCGACATTGGTAAGAATTCCTAAGTACTTGAATCTGTCACAGAGTGAATATTTATTCACTATATCTTCTCCAATGTCTGAAACCACCCTAGTTTTTCCGAGCTTTTAGTTTCCTAGCACCAGATAAACGTCAGGTGATTTCAGGGGCTAGTGGTTCAGACGACATGTAAGTCAAACTGATTCCTCTGGGCTTATCACAAGTAGATTTCTGTCTGTTTTTGTAACCTGGAACGATCAATGATTGTGACCAGTCAGATGCAGTGACGTTCAGTTGATTGGAGGCTTCGGAAATCCATTGGTCTTTTATGATCTTTGTGTTTAAGTTGGATGCAGGTATCGCTGCTACATTTATAGTTGTTTTAAAATCGTCCCAAGCTTCTTTTGGATGATTATTCTGTCTGTGAATGACTAAGTTTGTAGCTAAATATTTTTTGAATGTGTTCTTGGTCTTTTTAGTATTGAATTGACATCTAAATGGTTTTCCTGTTTTGGCCTTACTACGGACAGCAAAACGCTGGGAAATACGTGCTCTCATTAGGACGTGATTAAAATCCAAGCACGTTCTCCAGAATGATCGGCAGTCCTCTACGGAGTCACGTTTTACGTCCATATAGTAAGATAAGGCAGATTACTGCATAGTACTCCCGTCCTTTGATTAGCAGACAATCATGTCACTTTCGTTGGCTAGATCAAAGCGAAATTTTTAAATCTACGCTGATATTTCATCAAACACCAACTCACCAGGGCTGATTAGGTTTCCAATATAAGTGAAGTGGTCGGCATGCATAACTACTTCACTCCCTAATTTTTAATTTAGGCGATGATTTGAATCAGTCCTGAGGCACGACTCGCATTTAGAGGGGAGGAGCGTTTCGCAAGCATGTTCCTATTGTTCGTTAATTCGATCTAAACACTGTTTTTTTCCCAGAATCTTCGCCAAACTTTATAATCTGCTTATTTTAAGTTGGTAAATGGAGCGTTTAGTGAAAGATCGACCTCCGAAAATTCAGATGAAAAAAGCGTAGGTTTGAAATAAAAGTAAACAAGATAGGATTAGTGAACAATCTTGATGAACAAAACTTAGTGTTTCAAGTTTAGGTGATATTTCCAGTACAGCGCCATCATATTGTTTATTTGCTTCTAAGGTACGCCCTTTAACGACAAACTCTCCCATAGAACCTCTCCGTCTGCATAGTCAAATGCTGCTTTTAAGTCAAGCAAACCATTATCATCGGATGTAGCTAAATATGTCTATGTTCTACAACCTAACGAATGGCGAATATTTGATTGATACATCTGCTGTCAAGTGTGAAATCAACCTCGTTTTTCCGAGCTTACTGACTAAGATCCTTAGTTATGTGTCTGATAATTATGTAAACTAAGATTTTAGACACTTTGTTAGTTAAATTGATTCCTCTGTGATTATTAGAAGAGAAGTTTGACCCTTTCTTAGACTAGGATAAGCATCTATTGAGATCAGATAAATCGGATTACGCTGAGCTTCCAGACCCTAGCAAAAATATCAGTCAGCCTAATTGATAAGACTTTACCACTATCTTGAAATATCTCTAAGTAAATCCATTCACTCTCGCTTAAAATTAGCCTCAGTATGAGTAGAGAGATCTATCTCAATATCCAATTCAGGTTGTTTGGAACGATGTTTTACTTTGGGCCAAGTGGGCTACTCTCTGAAGTGTTTCTATCATTTTTCCAAACCTCTAAGCTGAGCACATATAACATGCAGACGAACACATTTTCACTAACGTATAGTCAGAGTCTAGACATGAACTACAGATCGAGCTGCAGTCTTCTATCCAACCTGCCTAAAAATGAGTGATAGCGATATTGTTTAAGTTCATCTCCGAGTCGTTGTAGGTAGTCGTCTTACTAGTCCATGTCTTTTTTATGCTTATTGTTCGTTGCTAGAAACAAACGGTCATCTTAACATGGTTGTAGAAGATGATCGCTTTTACCGGCTTGCCGAGCTTGAGCATCAACACACGTCAAACTGTCTTTCAGTTTGATTTAAGCTACTTTTTTGGTGCTAAAATCTCCTGAATTGAGTACTTCTCTAAGTGTTTATGTTTATGAAGAAGTTCAGATGCACTTCTGTAAAGTCCATCCTTCGCCTCAATCATATTGTAGGCAGAGACGATGAATAGGCAGCAGCATGTTCCTTGATCCTTTTGAGTTTCGCTGGAACTATTTAATCCAACAGTACATTAACGACCGTCGATAAAAAAATGCATTCAAAAAGTGCCTTCAGTCTCATATTTAATGCAACACCCGCACTATCCATACCACGAGAACTTATTGTCGGGTCACTTGATAAACGGTAGGTATTTTGCGTCGGCTCTCCATACTGGTCGAGTAGGCCCCAGTAAACGGCCATACCTGAATCCTACATGTGAGTTTCCGAGACAACATTTATCAATGACATGATATTCTTGGGTTTCGGTTAGTGGGCCATGTGGGCCATATCAAAATTATGTTCAATAATTCACCACAAAATCGTTTTCAAAGATTAGTTTTTTTCAATTTAAGTGACAAGATTCCATTGGTTTTGTTGCTACCGTAACTGTTTCTTTCGTTAATTTATACTTGTTATCATTGTTTTTCTATCTTCATTTATAATTTTTATAGTGTCTGTTGGTTTCCTCTCATTGATTGTAGCAGGAATAATATTATTAGGCTTTTGGTTAAACGTTTGCTACGAAACTTGAGGGTCTTAAGTTCGATTACTCATGATCTAGTTACTAAACGCTGTCACTGAGAGGTCCTATACTAGGACAAAATAGGTATCTAGTGCTTCCTGGTTTTCAATGGTACCCAACTGAAATCAATCTGTGACGAATACAGTATATTAGATTAAAATTGATCTCCACAAAACCACTTCAATTGAGACTAAATTAATTAATGGATAAATATTTTTATAAAATAATCTTTATCAACAATTATTAATGCACAAATCTAGTTATTGAAATGACCTGGATTGCGTTTTATTACAGTTAACAAACATTTGTCCTTTATATATATATATATATATTGTTATTACAAATATATCACATGTACTTTATAAGAAAAGTTGAAACATTGTACTTCTTGCTATGGTTATCCTAAATTTTTTTACTGTTCACTGATTATGTTATGTCCAGTCCTTTCATCCATTTTCCCATTTATTTAATAAGTGAATACTGCTTACTCGCGTGTGATTATGTTTTGATGTCAGAAAAGGCTGTTATGAACTGATGGGTATGATCAATTTGTTGTTGTGACCTTGTGCACATGAGACTACAGTAACAAACGCCATTGAAAGTGCCTAGCTGGTCCCTGCACGTTTGCCGGATGCCCACTCAGTCCCAAGCTGCAAATAGGGAAAAAATCATTTACTTCAAGCATTCTTATATAGTGGTAGTGAACAGAGGTAACATGTACACAATTAATTAATTGTGCTTCATATATGAGAGATGATATACTGACAGCAAGTATGCTAAACGGGAGGATAGGGGAAGGGGAACGTGACAATAACAGAAATAAAATATGCACATTGCATTCAGTTCAAATAATTAAAAGTTTCCTAGAACAGTCCTACAAGTTATTCTCCTTTAATCGCCCAACATAACAAATTATCATGAGATATTTCATTTCAAGCAGCTGGAATTATTCATATTTGTCTGTTGTGGACATGTCAACGTAGCACGGCCAAATATGTCGGATGAAACTATACAAATATGGTGAACGTTAGTGCTTTAAATGAAGCCTTTTATGAATATATTGCACTCTAATATGGAGCACTCTTAACAAAATAAAATGACCGGAAATACTGGATCCAACACAGTTAACATTATGAATGTTGCACGTAAACCTCAGTTGTGATTTCTATGATATATCCAAAGCAGATAATTTTCGGAATATATTTGTGGACTTTTAGGGAATGTTTAACCACAAAACGATGAGAAGACTTTGATCGAATGCTATATCTAAACACCTTTTCTTCGAGTGTTGGGAAAATGCGACTTTTCTCTGAAATCCACCGATTACTTGACTAAACATTTCCAAAAAACGACCGCTTTTTCTTCCAAAATACCTACATTAATGAGGTCCTACAACAATATGGGAAGTATGCTTCTTGTGACTTCTAACCGAAATGTCATATTTTAACTGACCAATGACAACTGGAAAAACGGAATTCTGCCGGCTGATTTGCCGTCTAGGAACACTCTATTTGTAGCAGGCAATTTCTATGAAAATTAGTAGTATACTACATGTAGAAATACGTTAAATAGCGTCCACACAAAACACCATTGTGCGTATTAGTAGGAAAGTACCCTCCGTCGAAACAGAAATAGCAGTATTAATACAAATATCAATGAAAGTTTCTTCAATATCATTATTCCTTTTCAAGACTTATAATTTAAACCTTACCGTTCTTTACGGATTAAATTAACTCTTATTCCCACTTAAATCGGTGCAAGCTACACTTCTGTGTTGCATCTCCCCTAAATGTTTCTAAAATTTACTTGAAAATCCTCATTAGCATAGAAAAAGGTGACATTTCATGGGTCATGAATCCATCAGTTATTGAAATAAACTTCTGAACTAACTTAAAAAAACATATCTACAAAGGAATCTTTTATAGGTCGTGTAGATGTGCTCTCTGTTAGGTACTTAGTATGAATGTGATTAATATTTATTTATTTATATTCTAATTTCTCTTCAGTAGAATAATTATGATATATACTGAATACTTCATATATCTCCATTAAATTAACAAGGGGCACTTTGAATCAGATATAAGCATCGTTATGAAAGAATCTGAAGTAGTTATTGAAGATGAAGATTATAATTTGGTATAGTCACAAACGATATTACTTAATAACTGCATGGCTTTCAGTTATATAAACAGAAAGTAACTTTCACAAAATATTACAATCGATGGTTATAGGTATTCAGCAACATTCACATACAGCCACCTCATTTATACATTTAGTCATGTGTTGTCCCATCTTTCTGAAATTGAATCGCACCGTTATGTGAACTAAATTAATTCTGTATTTAAGGTGACTAGCAACTTCGTTGTTGCAAATACACTGTTAGCACATCGTGATATGTACTTCTGTTTAATTAGATCCCATGCTGGATTCCTACTACGACAACTTTCGTAACTACTAACTTGATGAGTTGTTTACAAAACCAGATCTCAATCAGACTAATACTGTTTACGGTTTGGTTTGTGTACCGTTATGAGATCCATCAATTATTAATTGTACAGTATCATCTAAAGTTAATGTTAATTTAGTTAATCACCTCTGTGTCTAATGACCACCCCGAAACCCGTATTGGAGAGATACATCACTTAAGGATATGACTCTTGTCATAGAAAAACGATTTATGAAAAGTCGAATGATATACAAACTAAATATCACTATAAGACCAATGCTATATATTGTCAGCTTATACTACCACAGGCTTGCCAATTGGTTGGTAAAGCGTTTGGGACTTATACAGAAGGAACGAAAATCCTACAATCCGAAGGATAGCCTTCAATTTGCACTAAAGCTAGAGGGGATTCAATGTTTCTAACAAATTTATATTATCTTTTGATATTTTTCACAACGATTATTTTTGAAAGAGACTGTTAATGTCTTATATTGATATCCTTAACTTCTTCGTTTACCAATGAATTCAAACAACCTCTGCTTATGTGTACCAAAGGTATGTAATTTCAGTCAACAATATCATGTACCGCCACACTGTTGGAGTAGTTACGGGTAGCCCTCCTGGCTGGTGCAACTTGTTGTGAATCTCGAACATTCCGAGCTTAGCCATGCAGTAAATGAAACATCATTTTACTAAAGTTATACAGATGATAAATTCACTATTTGTGACCATCTAGAACATTCTGCATACTTAATTCGTTTGTTTAACGAAGCTAACAAAACTATAATATGCACGATAAAACCAAAAATAGATTGAAAATTCCACTTTCTAGACCTCGAATTTCAGCGAATGTTTAACCGGGAGTTACGAAAATACATCTATCAGAAAAACATATGTGCTGCGATGTATCTAAATCATAGCAGTTTCTGACCAGTAGGTTATAAAGTAAGTGCTGTACGATCCATTTTGATAGAGCTTGAAAACTCGGCTCATATGAAAGACTGTAAGAAGTTGCTGTTATTAAAATATGCCTACAGAGTACGGTTATCCAGAGTGATTTAATAAATAAATATTTAAAATCACAGATTTATCTTTTCACGTACGATACAGTTAAAAACAATGTTTGTTTCATACGCTTAGGCTTCAAAGGGGATGAATATATGGGACTAACTAATCATAAAATAATTACTACCTAAAGAAGTACTTATTCAGTGACAAGGTTTATCATCCTAAGTGAAATGAACTTGTCCCTAAAGCAAATAAATATCGGAAATTCAATTGAGATGGTTATTTTTGTGGAGATTGGCTATTTGATTTGATTGCTATATATATCACAAATTGATGGAAGTGGGAATTCTACCATTGGATGCCGTCCCAGTGGTGCAGTTGGTTAGGCGTTCGCGTCAACCTGAAGCCCCTGGTGCGGAGTCGTGGGTGCGCACTGCTGAAGGATTCCACACTAGAACGAAACAGCTGTCCAGTGCTCCCTTGTTGTCAATGGTACCCTGCCAACATCAATCTGTGATATATCCAATCAAATATCGGAAAGTCTTGTCTTCCCACTACCTCTAATTACGTGCATCAATTTACGTGTATGTATCAAACCATATAAATTGGATGAACAGAGAGAAGAGTTCATGTTCGTATTTTCGAGCACATTTCAGAAAATCTGAGATTAAAATGTGCTGCAGGCCTAAACAGTTTAATGGATTGTCATCTGATTAATAGCAGTCATATTGTCAATATTACTCACTCCTTTAAAATAACCAATAAACAAATAAACACAACTTCATTACGATTCACTGAACCAGTAACCAACGAAAGACTCTAACCAAATATATGAGTTCACATAGTGACAGTTATCAATTTATCACCACCATGATGAGTATGGTTAAGCCTTTGTCTCCTTTTTTCAAAACGAATAAGTATTCATCAGTTATTATTATGTTATGCAAGTCACACTTAGCTAGTCATCTACCTTATATTTATCTCTCTAATAATCTGAAATTTTCATTCAACTAATTATATCATCTTTTCAAATCTACCGTTATTACACAATTCGTCTTATCAATATTCCATTTTTTATATAATCACACTTATCACCTTTAACTTTTCACTGCTTATCCCACACTGATTTTTTACTGATATTATCTTGCATGTTGCTAATTTATTGAAGTACATTAACTTAGCTATTTAAGTTCTAAGTTCAAGTGAATTCCAATTTTCATCAAATTACTAGACAACATACCGGATAAATATATTTTGTGTTATAATGTAATTTATTGAAAATTGCTGTTGTAATGCAGTTGATAAAATCAAACAAAATAAAATGTTACAATTAGGGGGGGGGGTTGTGGAGATAGTTAGTTGTCAATTTCGATATCACGAATTGATCTGAATCAGACAACCATTGATCACCTGGAAGCACTGGACAACTGTTTCGTCCTAGTATGAGACTCCTTAACAGTGCACATCCACGACCCCATCGGGGATTGAACTCAGGACCCTCTGGCTCCGCGGCAAACGCTTTGCCGTTGGACCACTGAGTCGGCTCCCAACGGTTGATATTTCCAATTCAGGCAATTCATAATACGTGGCGCGACCTCCTCCATGCCATCGGTGGGTTACTGTTTCACACCCGACACGGTTGAATTCCACCGGTCACGTCTTCACACTAGAACTCCAGGAATTACCTCAAGGAGCTAGTCACTAGTCAGCTGACGTTACTTACAATTAGGGGGGGGGTTTATGGAGAGAGTTAATTGTCAATTTTGATATCACGAATTGATCTGAATCAGACAACCATTAGTCAAAATAAAATGTATCCATATTAATCGATGTCAATTATTTTTCTTGATTTATTCGATATTGTATTATACTTTTAATACTGAACGTACCTAGAATGGAAAAAATTGAATGAATAAAAATGCGTTTTATTTTCATTAAATTCGGGTTTATTAACTTTGTACTGGGAGAATTTCATTGTAAGATATTGATTTAATGAGATGGTGTTCAATCGGGGATGGGGGGGAGGTGACCGGTTGAACCAATGATGACGGTAAGAATTCAAGAAATTTTCATAATTGAAATGTAAATATGGTTTATTATGTATTTCATGCAAATATGCTTTGTTATATTCCTTTAACAATATCTCTTTTTTCTTGCGTAAAAATCATAGAGTATTGCAAATTTATTACAAGAAATTCGTGATTTAAATGATTTAGGCCATCCAATTTGTTCCCATCTACGTCAAGGTGATTGGTTAGCACATTATCTAACTGAACGTTTAACAAAATTACCATGCAATTCTGATAAACTTATCACTGAAGCGTTAATTCAAATGAGTGATATATTGAAAATTATGTATAAGCCGTTATCAAATATTCCGAGATATCTAGTTCCTGCCTATTTTGAAGCATTAACTGTTACATTGACTGAATTTATCAAACGAGAGGTTAGTTACTGTCTCTCATTTGTCGATTACTTCTCACCTTCTGGGCTATTATTCTTTGATTATTACATTACCATTGGTTTTGTAAGGGTTCAGTTCGTTTAAACTATGCTTTTTCCATTTTACTTTGAAGTTAAGTGATCAGATACTCTGTCGTTGGTTGTTTGTGAAGGTGACTCAAGATGTTGTAGTCATTGCGTGTTTAATTTATCTTCATTTAACTAGCACGTATTAGTACCCTATTAGTCGCATATCGTTCACATTATTATTTTGTAATAGATCAAAAAGATAGAATACTTTATGATTATTATTCTTATAATTTCTTAAAGTAATATTACTCCCTCGAATTTCGTTGTCTTTGTTGTGCATTGAAGCCGAGCAGTGGTTTGACGATTGTAAGTTCAAGTTGTGTCCCACTTTTGTTTGGATAGCCGGCTGGTATCACCAGCCTTCCTTGTTTATGTATGACTCGAAACCGAGAACACGAATATGTACCTGGTAAGCGAGTTATGTTGATCGATAAATTAGTGTGTAATAATACTTTGTTTAGTTTCACTAGGTAGATTATAAATGAATGCTTTAACAAAGCTATGCTTCAACTAAATTATTATACGTTAGTATTTCTATTATGATTGCATATGTGTATTATTACTATTGTAACTGAGCGATCCCTCGAAATCTTACCTAAATAATGCTGTGATATTTGCCTACCCAGAACGCCATTTCTCATTAAGTAACAACTTGGTGGGTTAATATTTATTGGTCCTCACAGTTTCTTTTGTCCCTAATGCCCAATTATATCACAAAAAAGTTGTCGGTTCATATTATATTATTAAGACTCCAACAAAACAAGATTATGTTTATCGCATACCAGAATACAATGTATCATGCATAATAAAGCATATTTTGCACAGAATTGTCACTTACTGTCCAAATGTGAATAAAGTGTTTCTCATTTGCAAATATTAATTTATGAAATGATAAAAACATAGTTAATAAGTTCAATAGAAGTATACAATTAAGAAAACATTGTTTACCAAAGTTGGAATTGAAGAGAATAAAACAACTAACAAGAATGTGCGTCTTACTCGTTTTGTCTATTGGATATGTGGATTACGCTATGCTAAACCGTATGAATTTAAATTAACATAGTTTTAGATATAAACACCAATTCATTCCCATAACTTTGCAGAGTTCCATGTTTATCATTGAATCTAATACATAGATTCATCAGTCTAAGATGCTACACCATTTCAGTGTATCAAAATAAATATCATAGTAGTAATATAATTTGTAGTAAAAAAGACGAGATTTTTAAAATAATGTCATTCTAAAATACAGAATTAATTCATAGAAAAAATGGTATAGAATAATTTTGAACTCAGGATTTTAGGGTAGGTAAAAGTTGAACTCATTTATGCCATTTGGAGTGATTCTCGAACCTTTGGGTACAACAGTTGAATAAACCTTAACCAGGTAGTTTTCCCCTACAAACATAGCTAAAACTGCCAGTCATTGACTCAATGAACTTGTGCCATGTTTGTTATGAACATGGTTAGGTTTCCTCTTATCTACTTTCACGCTTGATAGTGTCGCGAGCTAAGTTGTGCTATGGTTTTTAGAAGACATAATACTGATTACTTGTCAGAATTGAAAGGAGTTCTTTAACCTAATCCTATCAATAATTTAGTCAAATGAACTAATTAATATAAGTATAGACGATCAGCCACGTAAGAATCAATATGGATGGCCTTTAACTAGATTTTGCGGTTATGTAAAACAAAACTCATGATAGTCAGGGAAATACCATACGACAGAAACGATACAATTGTAAGAATCAAAATCATTGACACAGAAGTAGCAATAATCTCACTTGGACGTAATTAATTGCTATGTATTTAATTGTCAATGTTAATAGCATGAGGGGTGCATATTAGATGAAACGATAGATTCTTTTCATATTCAACGTATACTGGGTAGGTTTTCTCACAGATAATAATTATTACATGTAGACTAGTCTATTTCATCCCAAAGAAAAAACGTCTAAACACTATAAAAGTTAATACATTCATGTACCCTGTGTAACAAGTTTCTTACCTTATTTGTTTTTTAAGATTACTTTACGGTTTTCATCATGGATAAGAACTAGTTCATCAATTGCTAAAAATTTAGCAGTGGCAACTACTCAATTTTACGGTTTTATAGGAAATAGTCGAATACCTGGACGCATCCAATTTAACAAAGAAATTACACAAAATTTACAAATTGAAGCAATGTACTGTAGTTTATCTGCAGGTTTACCACACTTTGCTGAAGGAATGTGGCGTTCTTGGGGAAGAGATACATTTATTGCTTTACGTGGTTGTCTTCTTTTAACAGGACGTTATCAAGTAAGATGAAAATTCATTTTCGACATAATTTAGATCGTTAGATTGTTGTAACTGAAACTCAGAGTCCTTCTCTCTTTTTATTTCTTTCACATATGTACATTATTTGCACTGTATTTCAAACTATAGAATACATTATTAGCTTACAAGTAGTCTATAACTACTCAGATCAAAACATTGATCGTACATGTCAGAAACTGAAGAACAGTCTTGTTGTAATTAAACTTAAGTTGTTGGTAATAAAAGTAAAACATTTAATGTGATTTCGAACTCTGGCCGACACATGTAGTTGCTAGTTCATGTGTTACGCCATTGTAGCCACTACCAGTTTTCACAGTACTAGTTAATATGGTCATTGTGTCCAGAAAGTATTCCGGTTGAAGTTAACTACATTTTACAATATACACATATTGCGTATCTACTAGAAATTTATCTGCTTTAGTTTAATATCCTAATTTTATCGATTCTTTGTGTAAAATTAAAAATTTCGTAACCGAAAATATAAAGCTATTTCATTCTACTTAGGTGACGCTTGAATGGAATGATTTGTTAAAGTACTACTAACCTTTGAAGGCCAGTCACATAGTCTAGGAATTATAAGCTTGCATTTTTAGGTTCGGAATATAGTGGATAGTCAAGACTTGATGAAATAGCTCATACGGTGTGGTTTGTTATTTAGTTCCTTAACACCCGATTAAGATATATTTTGGGTTAATAGTTCAGTTATATTCTCGTTTGTTTCAGTAGCTTTTTTCATAAGAATCGATTCAATTTCATACATGTTTCTATGCTTTACAGAAATCCCTTTTTAAAACACTATCCATCAGCCTGTAAAATAGGTAATCCTTTATATTCAGTCATAATCAACCTAGCAACTGACACAAATTAATCTAGATCACGTTACCACAACACAACGAAGTGGAGTAAACTAGGTTGAATAACAAAACGTTGAAAATAATAGCGGTAAGAAAGATATGAAAATAAGATATCAACTAATAATGAAACTTGTCATGTGAGAGAGGGTAATGAGTGAGTGTTTTTGACGAATTCTGAGTCAGATAATTCAACCTCTGACCCTGGTAATATGCTTTTATCAACGTGACTGATATTATCACTCAATGGTTCTATGTACTAAACCTGTCTTTGTTTTGACCTCTGTTAATGTTCTACCCACCTACGTCTACATCAACCAAGATTGCACATTTAATTAGCTGTTATTTGACAAATGCGTAGTATATGTTCCAACTAGCTCAGTGTATGATGATATGGTTTAGTAAACTAAAAATTGGTGACCTTAAAAAGATTTAAATCCACAACTTTGCAGATGAAGTTACTATATTCCATTAACAAATATTAGGTTCTGTCTTCAATAAAATCTTATAGTTAATCTACATATTAATCTTGCAGCAGAAATTTAGATGCTAGAAGTTGCCTAGTGTAGGATTAAGATGTTAGAAAACGTGGCATTCGTTCATGAAGTCGTTAACTTTTGATCTGAGCTGACTACTTGGTTGTGACCTGCGCAATGACCACCATCACAGTTTTGGTTCAGAACCGGTCACAGTGGCGCAAGTACATTCACTCTTTAAGTTTTATTTGTTCATACATACCTTTTTCATTCTGGTATTAGTATTGTTTATTTGATTTTGTTGTGCAATTTTATTCTATGATCAAATAATTTTTTTAGGCTTAACTATTATCCATTAAGAAATACTCTCAGTACATACCAGTTTCTATCAAGATGTATGTGTATAAGATTTTCTACTTCATAAATATATTCGTATTCAGTAACTTTGATACATATAAGTTAAAATGATAATTTTATTATTATCTACAAAACAATAAACAACTTGATATTCTCAATGTGTAAGTTTCGATAGTCAAACTATCTCATGCAATAGCTTAACTTTAAATATATTCACAATGAATAGATTGATATTTGTTAATGATATAATTAATTGAAAATATACTTTGAATATTAAACAAAATGCATGATGTTGATTGAAAAATGTCACTTTTCATTATTGACCTCGATTATGATTACAGTCTGTACATTTTAATTATTTATTTTCAAGTAGTGAAAATTATTTAACTATTTATGTTATATTTAATTCATAATGATATAAAGCTGCATATTTGAACCACATTAAATGTGACTAACAACTTATTGCCTACATTGATACGCAATGATTACTAGAGTAGTAGATGATTGTATGCTAAGAGTGACCAAACCATCACAAGGCATTAGTCCATAAAGTTGTTGACTGTTTTTCTGAACCATTTTAGTAGACATAGACTAATAAGACTGTAATCATAACAAGAATCTTGAAATAAATTTACTAATATTCCAGTTTTGTAATAAATTTTCATTCATTTGCTCGAAATATCTCTGTAACTGGTAAAATTATAATCCATTTGGGATGATTATGACAATGGCTGATCGTCTCGCTATATATCACAAATCGATGGAAGTGGAAATTTTACCATTGGATGCCGACCCAGTGTTGCAGATGGTTAGGCGTTTGCCGTCAATCTGAAGCCCTTGGTGCGGAATCTGGGATGCGCACTGCTGAGGAGTTCCACACTGGAACGAAACAGCTGTTCAGTGCTACCTGGTTTTCATTGGGACCCTGTCAACACCAATTTGTGACATATTCAATCAAATCATTTAGATTCAGATATACTTTTTCATAAAAGTTAATTTAACAGTAAACTGTTATACTGTTAAATTCTATTGTGATTTGTTTATTGAAAATTTTTCTATGCAAATATTTCATTTTCTTTCAAATCATCAAACAGGATGCTGCTAACATCATTCTCAGTTATGCTAGTTTATTAAGACATGGGCTAATTCCGAATCTTATTGGAGATGGTTTCACCGTTAAACCAAGATACAATTGTCGTGATGCAGTTTGGTATTGGTTATATTCTATTATTACTTATGAACAATTTATTTCAAGTGCTAAAGAATGTGGTTTGGAAGGAGATGATTCTTGTAGTATACTAAATTGTCCAGTTTATAGATGGTTCCCAAATGATGATACAATTGGATGGCCTGATGAATATTTGATTAATGAAAAAGGATCTAGCCAACGTATTCAACCATTACATGAAATAATGCAAGAAGCTTTACAACGACATATTACTGGTATTGACTTTATTGAAAGGAATGCTGGACCAAACTTAGATGAACAAATGAAACCAGAAGGATTTAAGGTTAGCAAATGTGATTCATAATGTCACTTTGTTTTACATATGATTACAAACGAACGTTATTGCCAATGAAATTTAAACACATGTGAACTATTGTAATTAAAAACTGAATATAGCTGGCTAGTGGAATCCAGGGAGTTTTTGAACTGGTAGCTCCGTCTTTTAAAAAGGTCTTACTGTCGGAGACGGAAATCTGCGGAGTAAAGTGAGGTGTGACCTTTATAGGGTAGACCTTTTCTGCAGTATCGCTGCAGATGTTGGTTATCCGAGAGAAAAACCTTACTGCTGTCGCACCCCTCTGCAGTCAGAAGTACGACTTCGCCCCCAGCTCATAGGTTGCTGCCTTTAGTCTTATCGCTCTCCAACAGACCTGTTTGGCATGGTAGGACCTAGAGGAACATGCGTTCCAGCCAATATGGCTCGGTTGGGTCATCACGATAGGCAACCCCAATCACCACATCAAGGTAGCAGCTACTGTCAAATAATTGACAATTGGGTTGAGCCATGTTAATAGGTGCAGGTTGCTTGGTTGGAGTCCGCGTTGATGATTGTAACAAATGGTTAGAGACTTTAGATGATATAGTTCGAAATCGTTGGCAATGGTGCTGGTGCATCCACTCCTTGTCTTCCTACAAATCCTAAGCGTCTGAGTTCATCAAATTTTCTTCTTACTGAATTATATTTTCTTAAGTTTCATTTCTGATCTGTAAACCTCTCCATTAACACTAATTCTGTTTCTACCTCCACTATATTGGGATTTGATCCGAAAATTTAATCTTTATCTGCTAACTGAGGCATGGCAACTCGAACCGATGTTTACACGTGCCAAGTTCTGCGTTGTAACTGACTGACTGGAATCCAGGACGGCCGTTTTGCTCTATTTTGGACTTTTCAGCTGGATGTATCGCATCAATATCAGGGCTGATGTTCACATTGGGACTTGGACTCAGTCCGTTTGTGCCAAACGCTACCTCGTTTATTAAGTCAGCTACTGAATACAAACAAATACGCCTGTACAACAGGGGGTATGCATATATAATTTGAAAATGTTTATATCTTCCATCCTTAATCAAACTTGTTAAATATCGCTGTATTGGGGAGATTTCCTCTGAATTCACATATGGTAGCAGAGCCTGATCAATTTCAGACCATGGCAATATCAATGGGATGATATAAACACTTTCGAACTATATTTACATACAAACGTGGCTGTTTGAACTTAGTAGCTTAGTGGTGGACGAGGTGGCGTTTGACTCTAACGGACTGGGTTCAAGTCCCAACGTGAACATCAGCAGTAACATTAATAAAATACATCTATCTGGTGAGTCCTTAATAGGACAGAACTTGTGTCTTGTATTCCGCCCGTCACTTACATTCCATCTTTAAAAAATACTCGTGAAATAAGACTTTATCGAGGTAATCAACTCAACATACATATTTAGCAACATCGACTGGTCAATTTCAGTTTATGACAACATTAACGGGAAAATATGAGCACTTCCAAATTATATTTGAACTAATTTTTGGAATGATGATATGAGAAATTAAAGTTATGTGGCCTTTCTTTACAATGTTGAATTTGAATTCATTCATTAATGGAGAAAATAATAATTACGATGTTTGATAATTTAACAGATAGTTTGAACTAACCTAACCTGTAGTTTACCCTCAGTCAAGGTTAAAAAAAATTTAATTCTGTAGTTTTTGTAATATTTTATTTTAGGTTCAGGCTAATGTTGATCTAAGTACTGGGTTTCCTCGTGGTGGCAATGCTTTTAATTGTGGCACATGGATGGATAAAATGGGCAGTTCAGCAAAAGCCGGAAATCAGGGTATACCTGCTACTCCTCGTGATGGTTCTGCAGTTGAATTAGTAGGTTTAGCATACGCAGTTGTTTCATGGTTGGAACATTCCCACAACCAAGGTCAAAATAATTCCAACAATTATCCACATTCAGGTGTTCAACTAGCGTCTGGTAAGCAATTTTCATGGAAAGAATGGTCCAATTTGTTGAAAAATTCTTTCGAATCACATTTTTGGATTCCGGATAATACAGAAGATCCTAACTTATTATATAATAAGGGAATTTATAGGGATTCTGTCGGTTCATCTGGTGGGTATACAGATAATCAGCTACGTCCGAATTTCCTTGTAACTATGGTTGTAGTAAGTTCCAAATTATGTTAAGCTTATATTATTTCTCTTATACTTTTATAATTCAGTTTTATGGACAATAAATTACCTGCATAATCAAATAAATCCTGACTGGGAGGTTATGTCTTAACCTGCTTTAATGATTAGTAAACTATCTATTATCACTACGTTATTGTGCGAATAATAATTAGTCATTGTTGTCCACATACTGAAGCGTATATATATATATATATATATATATATATATATATATATATATATAGTGTTGGGGGTAATAGAATCCAGAAGGCCCGATCTACCCTATTTATGACTCCTCATGTGGATATAAATGCCACATCTTAGTGCTGATATTACAGTCTTGATTTTTAACAACAGCTAATTATATATTCTTACTAATATATTCATCCCTACTGGACTATATTATGGCTTACTAGGCTCATTGGCTTGAGAAACAACTCGTTGAAGATGTAAGTGTTAGGTTCTGAATTCTAGTATCAATTTTGTTAGAATTTATAGATAAATGTATGGTTTTAAAATGTATACATTCACTCTAATAGCGTGTAGCTGATATCTTGATTTTATTTGCCTATTACAATCAATCATTGAACTTGATACACTTATATTCATATGTCCTACTGTGGTAGAAAAGTCCACTGGAAGTCGGCAACATCAAAAGTATTGTGGTGAACTCTATTTTGTAATCCCTTTGTAAAGAAGGATATACTTTTCTGAAAAAGTATGTATTTTGTCATATACAACACTTTTTCATCTGAAGTAAAGATTATTTAGGATCAATTAAAGCAGTTTATCATAAAATAGAGAGGTGTGTTGCGTCATATAACGAATTAATCAAAGATTATCAAAAGTTAATTTGGCATATGTTATATTAAGAAATAAAGTGGTATTGAGGCAAAACTGTTTGAAACCACCAACTGTCAAGAGAAGGTCATGTAATCATCATCATCATCATCATCATCATCAGCAACGTAGAACCGGGCACAAACGCCTGTAGGTTCAAGTTGCCATACCACAATAGCACTACGAGAGTATTGAGGTAACGTATAGACAGAATACAAGAGAGAAGAGTAAGTAAGGATGTCCAGATAATAACAATAGAATTTAAGATCTAGATGAGGTTAAAGAGTGAATACACTTGCGCCACTGTGACCGGTTCTGAGCCATATCACCTAGTGTCTCCAGCCATTTGTTGCGATCATCACGCGGACCCCAACCAGGTAGTCTACATCTACCTACATGGCTTAGACCAGTAGTCAAGGACTTCATGGACTGATGCCATGTTTTAGTTTGGCCGCCCCTAACCTTCTTCCATCCTATTTCGGCCCTAGCTAACATGGCGCGACGGGGTAGACGGTGGTCGGGCATGCGCAATACATGTCCTAGCCATCTCAGTCGATGAAGGTTAATGACCTCTTCAACTGATTTGCCGTGTTTCCCAAGAACCTTTCGTCTAACCTCACTATTACTAGTCCGGTTATTCCATGGTATACGAGCGATGTTACGAAGATTCCTATGGTCAAATATCTGGAGACGACGCATATCTTGAGTTTTCATGGCCCATGTTTCGCAGCCATATGTTAAGATGGCGCGGATTGCTGCGCAGTACACCCGGCCTTTCGTTGAGACACGGATATCTCTCCTGCGCCACAAGTGCCGTAGATTGGCAAATGCCAATCGGGCTTTCTGGATCCGCGCTGAGATTTCATCAGACACCGACCCACCAGGGGTAATGAGACTTCCGAGATAAGTGAAGCGATCAACGCATTCAATTACTTCACTCCCTATAAATAATTTGGGGGAAGAAGCAGACCAGTCCTGGAGTAACATTTTGCATTTGGGAGGGGAGAAGCGCATCCCAAATATGCCTGCATTGTTACTCAACGTGTTCAAGAGACCTTGAATGCTGTGTGCATCTTCACCAAATATGACTATATCATCTGCATATTCTAAGTCGATAAGAGAGCCTCCTGGAAGGAGACTAATCCCAGAGGACTTAAAAGAAGTGAGAGAGATTTCTAAGAGTACGTCTATGATGAAATTAAATAAAAGTGGGGATAAGGGGCAACCCTGACGGACTCCACTTGAGGATGAAGTTTCTCGTGACAATTCGCCATATGCTCTGACTCGACCAGTGGTGACCGAGTAGAGAGCCTTTATAAGGTTAATGTACTTTTGAGGTACGCCTTTTAATGACAAACATTGCCACAAGACTTCACGGTCAACAGAGTCGAACGCTGCTTTTAAGTCAAGAAATACAACTATAGTTGGGCGTTGGTACATATGTCTGTGTTCGAGGACCTGGCGCAGGGTGAATATGTGATCAATGCAGCCCCGGCCAGGTCTGAAACCAGCCTGGTTTTCCCGAGTCTGTTGTTCCCTAGTGTTGGTTAAACGTCGGATGATTATAGTGGCTAATATCTTAGATACTATATTAGTCAAACTGATTCCTCTGTGGTTATCACAAGAGGATTTCTGTCCCTTTTTGTAGACTGGAACAATCAGCGATCGAGACCAATCAGATGGGATGGAGTTTAGTTCCCAGACTTTGGCTAATATATCAGTCAACCTGCACGTTAAAACTATACCACCATCCTTGAAGATATCGGTAGGCAACATATCAGGCCCTGCTGCTTTCCCACGTTTCAATTTACTTATGACGTTTTCAACTTCACTGAGAGTTGGGGGACCTGTGTCAGTTTTCCATTCGGGTAGTTTGGAGATTGTGGGTAAGCTAAGCGTTGCTGGGGGCCAGTTAAACTGTTCCTGAAAGTGTTCTGCCCAGCGTTCTAATCTTCTAGATTGAGAGTAGATCAACGACCCATCTTTTTCGGAGATGATTTCACTAACTGCCGATTTTTTGATACCGGTGTCCTTAATAAGTCGGAACAGCTGTCTACTATTGCCTGCCGCTGCTGATGCTTTTATCGCTTTTGCTTTTGTTGCCCACCACTGTTCACGATCCATACGCAGACTCTTTGTCAGTCTACGTTTCAGTTGTCGTCGCTCTTCATCATACTCCGAGCTTGCTGGAATGAGTTTTCGAGCCTCCATCAGTTCCCTAGAAGTACTAGAGATCCAATGGTCTTTCATTGGATTGGGGTTAGATGCTGATAGCGCTGCTGCGTATACACCTGCTTTAAAATCATTCCAAGATACTTCGGGGAAAACCTGTTGGTCATGGGCGAGTAAATGCTTAGCCAAACCATTCCTAAATGCAATCTTAGCGTTCTCACTCTCAAAGTGATATCTAAAGGGTTTGCCCGATGTAACCTTTCTGCGACCAGTAAAACGCATAGAGATACGTGCTCTCACTAGGGCATGGTCAGAGTCTAGGCAAGTGCCCCAGAAAGAGCGGCAGTCCTCTATACAACCTCTCCAACTATAGCTGATGCCGATGTGATCAATTTGTGTCAATCGTTGCGTAGATGTTGGAGGTCGCCAGGTTAAACAGTGTCTCGCCTTATGCTTAAAGTTTGTGCTAGCTAAGAATAAACGGTAGTCTGAACATAACTGCAACAGACGATCTCCGTTGTCTGTTCTCTGGGCTGGGATGCCGAGTAACCCACCTAGGTGCTTTTCAGCCTGACTTAGTCTACCTACTTGGGCATTAAAATCTCCTGCAATAATTACTATGTCTGAGTGCTTAGCTTTCTGAAGGAGGCTAGAGAACTTCATATAGAAGTCGTCTTTCACTTCATCTGTGCTGCAATCAGTGGGGGCATAAGCAGAGACGACAAAAAGGCATCGGCGTGTGTCCCTATCTTTCCGAGTTCGTACTGAGCCATTTAGACGGACAGCACATAGACGACTGTCTACAGGAATCCACTCGAGAAGAGCCTGTTCTGCACGTAAGCTTAGTGCTATACCTACACCAGCAAGGCCACGTGAGCTAGCTGTAGGGTCTCCAGATAAACGAAGAGTGAAGTGTGCAGTTCCATTGCATTGACTAGGTGAGGTCAAACGGATGACCATGCTGGGATCCTGTATGCGTGTTTCGGAGACACAGCATACATCAATTGCAAGAGATTCTAATGTTTTAGCTAAGGCAGCCTGTTGACCGATTTGACACAGCGTACGCACATTAAAAGCTCCAACATGAAGTTTAGAGCGTGGCTTCAGGAGACCTGGTATGATAATTTGGGAACTCGGGTCATGTAATCAGCAAATGGTAGTTAGTGAAAAGATGTTTGGATGAAGATGACTTACAGATAATCGATAATTTAGTTGCAATAATGATCAGTTAATATTAATAAGAAGAAAAGAATGGTGTGATAACGATTGATTATTGAGCATTGAAGGCGGGGGGGGGGGCTAATACTACTTTAGGCTTGGGGGGGAATGAACGTATTGGTTCTGCACGTAGAGATTAGGCCTAAATTTGTTGTTTCCTTTTTAATTTCTATTTTCCTCGGACTACCATATTTCTTTGTGTGGATAACTGTGAAAGAGGGTTCTGTTTTCGCTACATAACCAACATTAACAAAATATTTTAGGATTAAGCTGTTGACAAACGCGGACAATCCTTTAGGCAGCTAATTCATACAATGCTCGGCGATACATTTCCAGAGAATTCTTTTTACAAGACCAACGTATCCAGCTCTCAACACTTGAATGTTAATGCACTGCACTTTCTTTTTTCATTATTATCATACTATTTTCAAGTAGTGAAAATTATTTAACTATTTATGTTATATTTAATTCATAATGATATAAAGCTGTATATTTCAATCACATTAAATGTGACTAACAACTTATTGCCTACATTGATACGCAATGATTACTAGAGTAGTAGATGATTGTATGCTAAGAGTGACCAAACCATCACAAGGCATTAGTGTTCTATCGGACTACTAAAGAAAGGTGGAAAACTTTCAGAACTGTGTTTTAGAGGACTAATTCATTTATTCTGGTTGTGAGCAATGTAAACATTACATTTCTATTATTGTTACTTTCCTCTTACCCTATCCTCCCGTTTAGTATATTTACTGTTATTATATCGTCTTTTACTATAGATCACAGTTAATTAGTTGTGTACAAGCTGTCCCCCCATTTACTGCCACAATCTCTTCTGTTTCGTATTAATGTAAAATCCCTAATTGGTTTACTGTATGGTCTGTATTTGTGTATGTTTAAAAGCATGATTGAAATACAATACGACTGAATTGGATTGTATTGTGTCTGTTTGGCCCATAAACCGTTATTTTCTCTATTCTGTCTTTGGGGACTGATAGTCGAGGGGCAGACGTGTCCGTATACGGCTTGGCAATTACCAAGGCCACTGTGTATTTTTTTTCAATACATAACAATTAATCCATAAAGTTGTTAACTGTTTGTTTAAACCATGTTAATAAACATACTATAATTCGACTTAATATCATTTTATTTCTTAAAATTACACAAATCAAACTAACATTTGATGAAAAAATTATGCACATCAATAATGGATATATTTTTCACCGGTTTTAATCAGTGATTGTTGAGTTGATTGCTCATTTATCGAAGCTAAATAGTGTTTCAGATACCATATGATTGGATTAGTATTGCATACTACAAGCGCACAAATTATCCTACTATTTCCTTTCTTTTGTCTTTTATTCCATTTTTTGTTTGTTGAAGCGTTTTGGATTGCAATTCAATAAGCTTATTGATAATGTTAACTTGTCACTTTAATGATGCCAGAATAACTAAATTTGTATAAATGTCATTCGTTTTAATTAACTACACTTATCGACTATCGAAATTATGTTATTATAAATTTTCTTTCATTAACTAATTTAAAAGAAAATTAATTAATTAATTACAATAGGCTTCCGAATTATTTACACCTGAACGTGCATGGAATGCATTGGAAATAGTTCAGAAACGATTAACTGGTCCAATTGGTATGTGCACTTTAAGTCGAGATGATTTAGCCTATCGAGGATATTATGATAATTCAAATGATAGTTATGATTATTCAATAGCTCGAGGTTTTAATTATCATCAAGTAAGTTATTGATTATTATGTTAACTTTTTTATTTCATGAAATATTCCCGACTTTTTTTTTATTTATTAAGTTCTTATCAACAAATTTCTCTTATCATTCCTGTACAATCGCATATAGATACATTTTTATTCATGACAAGAATGTGTCTTATCTGAAGCAGGGATGGCCGATATTATCGATTCTGTTATCCGCCACGCTATTGTCTACAGCTAGCACCCAGCCTTGTCTTAATCTATTTCACATGCACAAGGATCCGACTTATTATCAAGAAGCCAACAAGTTATTATTATTTAAAAAAAAGCGAAAATGCAGGGGTGTTAAGACAGTGAGTACTTATCAAAATACCATAGAAACTAATAATTGCGAAGAAAGTCATTGTATAATACGATATAAATTAAATAAAATATTGTCTTCATTCTTGACAGATTAATCTTAGTTGGGTACCATAGGGCACTAAACATCTGTTTCGTTTTGGTATGGGATTACTCATCGGTAGTACTCACCAAATGGAGGATTGAATTCAAGGCCTTCAGTTCTCGCAACAAACGCTTAACTATCAGAATCACTGGATTTCCACATTTAAATTAAAACCAATGCCCACAAAATAATATAAGCTTAAGTAAAATGAAATATATTCGGAAATGAGTATGGTAACAAAATGCAAATTATTACTGTGAAGCAAAATTTATATATTCCTGATCGTACATCTTTGGAAATGAATTTGCCGAAGGAGATATCTTCGCCGAAGCACATTTTTTTGTTTGTTGAAGCGTTTTGGATTGCAATTCAATAAGCTTATTGATAATGTTAACTTGTCACTTTAATGATGCCAGAATAACTAAATTTGTATAAATGTCATTCGTTTTAATTAACTACACTTATCGACTATCGAAATTATGTTATTATAAATTTTCTTTCATTAACTAATTTAAAAGAAAATTAATTAATTAATTAATTAATTACAATAGGCTTCCGAATTATTTACACCTGAACGTGCATGGAATGCATTGGAAATAGTTCAGAAACGATTAACTGGTCCAATTGGTATGTGCACTTTAAGTCGAGATGATTTAGCCTATCGAGGATATTATGATAATTCAAATGATAGTTATGATTATTCAATAGCTCGAGGTTTTAATTATCATCAAGTAAGTTATTGATTATTATGTTAACTTTTTTATTTCATGAAATATTCCCGACTTTTTTTTTATTTATTAAGTTCTTATCAACAAATTTCTCTTATCATTCCTGTACAATCGCATATAGATACATTTTTTATTCATGACAAGAATGTGTCTTATCTGAAGCAGGGATGGCCGATATTATCGATTCTGTTATCCGCCACGCTATTGTCTACAGCTAGCACCCAGCCTTGTCTTAATCTATTTCACATGCACAAGGATCCGACTTATTATCAAGAAGCCAACAAGTTATTATTATTTAAAAAAAGCGAAAATGCAGGGGTGTTAAGACAGTGAGTACTTATCAAAATACCATAGAAACTAATAATTGCGAAGAAAGTCATTGTATAATACGATATAAATTAAATAAAATATTGTCTTCATTCTTGACAGATTAATCTTAGTTGGGTACCATAGGGCACTAAACATCTGTTTCGTTTTGGTATGGGATTACTCATCGGTAGTACTCACCAAATGGAGGATTGAATTCAAGGCCTTCAGTTCTCGCAACAAACGCTTAACTATCAGAATCACTGGATTTCCACATTTAAATTAAAACCAATGCCCACAAAATAATATAAGCTTAAGTAAAATGAAATATATTCGGAAATGAGTATGGTAACAAAATGCAAATTATTACTGTGAAGCAAAATTTATATATTCCTGATCGTACATCTTTGGAAATGAATTTGCCGAAGGAGATATCTTCGCCGAAGCACATTTTTTTGTTTTCGTCTTCATATTTTTCAATCTTGACTTTTTCGAAGTATCATTAGATTGACTATCACAGTTTATATCCCGTTAATTAATTTTCCTGTTTTACATATAAGTCTGTCATCACAAGTGCTGGTTTTGGATTGATCATTTTATGATAACTAGTTGATGACATGAGACATACAATTGATTGGTTTTCCCTACCCTTTTCAGTGTTTATTAAAAGTATTGTATCCAGCTTGCTCACTCTTTCTATCACTCAATCAGCCACTGAGCTTTGGAGATTGGAGCGTAATTTTTTATGATAGATTTCATTGCAACTAACTAGAGTTATCTGTAACTATCTGTCATGAACATGCGATAGTAGCACAGTCCGATGTTGTTGGATTGGAAACGCAAATATAACTAGCTTCCGTAATTTCTTTGAGAGACATAAAAACGAACTGATGGACAGGACAGGATAAATTGATTTCATTATGATGATTTCCTGTCAATCGTTACTTTGTGGAAAACATTACCCTGATTATCTCATAGAAGTGTTCATCATTGATAATTTTCGAAAGAAACTAGAAACGAATATGGTGAACTTGAAGATGTATTCATTCGTTAATTTGAATATTTTTTTCCTATATTCAGAGTCTCCCTTTTAAGTCTCATTGGTCAAATGCAAATTGAAATAAATCTTACACACATTTTGTAATACGTATAATTCAATATATCTTGTGTGTGATAGTCTCTTTACAACACCAATTACTTAACATTATAAATTTAGGGCCCAGAATGGATATGGCCAACTGGATATTACTTACGCGCTCGTCTTAAGTTTGCTCGCATGCTTAGTCAATTGGATTCTAAAAAATGGGGTTACCTCACACTCGCAGTAGATACAGAATGTCAAAAGACATTCGCTAGACTTAGTCAGAAATTAGAATCAAATCAGTGGTTCTCGCTTCCTGAATTAACAAATTCCAACGGTCAGGTAAGATATTTTTATAGCCCTATTTATGTTGATTTAACAGATGTACTTTGATTTTCATGATGAGTTTTATCTCTTACTTACATAGATGATAAAAAAATTAGTTTACCATAACTTTGTTTTCTAATCAGTCAATCATAAGCAAAGCAGAATCTGACATATATCTCTATCAGCCCAAGTTGCCACACCACATCACAGCAAGATGAATTTATCAAGACTAATGCCAAAGTTAGTATCAGTGATCGTAACGTAGGTTAAGCGTAGAGAATATGATTCGAGTGGAGTAAATATATAGAATAAAGAGTATGAAATAATTTTAAACCCAAGACAAAACTTAAATAATGAATGTGCTTGTATGATTGCGACCACTTCTAAATTATGTTATCAACTAGATCCAGGGCAATCCCACAGATCCAACCATGTGGTGTATACTTACCGCGACGGCTCAAACATACAGTTAATAGCCTCATGGACTGTTGCCAAGTTTTGTTGCCCCTAGCTTGCTTCCAATCTTCTCTTCCGCCAACAAACATCGCTCCTCGAGACAGATGGTTTTTAAGGATGAATAGAACATATCTCAGTTATTGTAATCAATAAACACTCACAATCATACCAAACAATTTGGTATTTTTGTTTGTACACAATGCCTAAATTTAGCATTCCTCACTAACTGTTTCCAACATACCCGAAATGCAAAATCTTGTCAGAGGTAAACAGTTTTTACAAACGTCACTTGAAATATGAATCCCATAGTTGATAACCGCCGTGATTATTTGATAGAATAATAACGTTTTAAGTGGGAACGGAAATATGAACTACTTTTTTAAACAATATTTTCCATTGATTGATAAGGTAATGTATTGTTGAAAAGATGTCTTGTTTGTAACCTTAGTGTTTGTGAACAACCTCTTTTGGTACTTTACAGTATATAAAAATCCAGACTACATGTAAGTAACTTCTGGATCATTTCTGCTAATTTCTGGATTTTGCTTGG
The DNA here is from genome assembly GCA_034768735.1 of Schistosoma mekongi. Taxonomy (NCBI): domain Eukaryota; kingdom Metazoa; phylum Platyhelminthes; class Trematoda; order Strigeidida; family Schistosomatidae; genus Schistosoma; species Schistosoma mekongi. The sequence goes on from CM068305.1 coordinate 20,733,327, forward strand.
ATTATCAGTATTCAGAATATTAATTTTCTAATCTTAATAGAGGGATTCATCAGGCATATAAACATATTAGGGTTTATTGACAACGTCGTTTGTTTCACTATTTCTTTAAGTCATCGATTGTATGGACATTTTGCTTATTTCGAGCAACTGTATATTGATTCTGCTCTTCATTTAATGTTTTTTTTATGGAGAAGATACTACAATACAGAATTTTGATCTTATGGTCGACATGTCATGATAAAACCAACTTTTGTTTTTTCAATGGTCTTGATGAACGTTTTCTAGAATGACTAAAGCTGGAATGTAACTGGCTAGTTTAGTCTTTTTCAGGATTCATTAGTCGGGTGTATCTACATCGTTATAGTGTTAATTCACTAGAATGATTAGAATTGAGCAACGGGATAATCCGTTCAACATGTAAACATAGAAGCCTATCAATTTCCGTCTTTAACGAAATGAACTAGAAGATATAAACACTTACAAATGGAATTTTCCGCGTTTTAGAAATAATGTGCATTATCAACTAAAACTGTAAATAACAGGATAAAATGATAATCAAGTATCACTCTGGTAGTATTAATAGCTTCTGCTCATCGCAGCAACGTAGAATTCATAAATGTATATACATGTATGATCAACATAGAACCTGGCACATGCGTGCATTGGTCCAATTTGCTATACCTCAAAAGTACAGTAAGATTAACACTACATTAGTAGTAGAAGTTGCTTCAATGACAATAATAATCAAAACAAGAGTGAGCATATACAGTATGGTTCAAGGAGAAGAGCTATGAAATAATTTTAAGCTCACGATTTGAGAGAGGACAAACAGTGGACGCATATGTCACTTCGAGAAAGGAAAGGTCAAGAATACATTTAACGGAGGGCTAGCTAAGGTAGCTTCACCTCGAAGAAGCTTCGGATAATTTTCAAGCAGCTGCATCCAACCGAAATCGGGTGGTTAGCAAAGGCCACTGTATTTCTTAAATTCTTAATGAACAGATGGAGGCTCCTAAACTCACTTCTGCAAGGTTCGAAAATGATGAAAAGCGACGTCAACTCAAACGTTGACTAACAAGTATGCTCAAAGATTGTAAGCATTAGTGGGCAACAAGAACAAAAACAACGAAAACGGTCGCTGTAATAAGTAATACTAGACAACTATTCCAACTCATCAATAATACCGGTATGTCTGTTGGGGAAACTATTTCGGGAAAATATGGGTCCATGATGTACTCTTAGAAGATTAGATTAATGGATGGGACGCTTTCAAGAATAGTCCCAGTAGCTTCCAGCTATCATTCATTTACCAACTATCCCTAAACTACCTGAATGGAAAATTGTCATATGTCTCTCAATTCTTAATGAAGTTGAAAAGGATGTAAGTAATTTAAAACCAAGGAAAGCAGCAAGACTTTCTAGGTTAAGGATGGTAGTCCAGTTTTAGTAGATAGGTTGACTGATATTGTATCCAAAGTTTGGGAACTGGACGTGATCCCATTTTATCGTTTTCGATCACAGACTTCCTCACTTTTAAAAAAATGACAGGAACAGACAGATCGATTTTACTGATATAGGGTCTAAAATTTTAGCTAGAGAACTACAAACTCGAAAGACCAGGCTGGCTTTAGACATTGACGAAAATGCATCTATCGGATGCTCACGTCGCGTCAACTTCTGTTCTATAGGGATACCTACCAGTAACCGCGGTATCCTTTACCTTAGAGGCAGCCTTCGACTCAGTGAGTCGACAGGTTCTATGACAGTGTGTCATTAAAAGGTGTACCTCAAAAGTACACAAACTTCATAGAAGTTCTCTACGTGAACAACTCTGGTCGAATTAAGGCTTATAGTAAATTGTCGTCAGAATTGTCAATCTCAAATGGTGTTCATGATCACTTCATCTTTTTTTGTCTAATTTCGTCATTGACGTTCTCCGAGATGTTACCTATTTTTCGTAAGTTTTCAGGGGTTGGCCTCCTACCCACTTATCAAATTATAATATGTAGAAGATATAGTCCTGTTCGGTGAAGGTGCTGGCAACAGATTCTCTTGGACGTCTTGAGTACCATGCTTGCTTGGGATATATTTATCCCTCCCCCTCACTCTAGATGCAGTGTTACTTTAGCATATTGGTCTGCATTACCCCTAAATTGATTATAGGCAGTGAAGTGGTTGAGTACGTTGACCATTTCATTTATCTTGGAAGTTTCATAAACCCTGGTGCACTGGCGTCCAACGAAATTTTGCCTCGCATTAAGCAAGCACGATTGACTTTTGCCAACTTAAGTTACTCGTGGTGTAGATGAGATATCCTTCTTTCAACGAATGACCGAGTACACTGGGCATTGGTCCACTCTGTTTTAAGCTATGGATGCAAAACATAGGCTATAAAAACAGAACATCTACATGGGCTTCAGGTATTTGATCACATAAGTCTTCGAAGTATCACCCTCATATCATGGAGTGACCAAGTAAGCAATATTGGTGTCAGATAAATTACTAGAAAAACACAGCAAATAAGTGGATGTTATGAACCTTCATGGTCTACGGTGGTTGGGGTATGTATTACGCATGCCCCGGCACCGCCTTCCTTGCTGCACGATAGTGGCTAACATAGGAGTACAATGGAAGTAAGCTATGGGCGGCCAAATCAAAACATAGTATCAGTCTATGGAATTTCAGATTATTGGTCTAAGCTATGTTGGTAAATGCATACTGTCTGGTCGGGACTCGCGTGATAAACGCGATTAGTAGCCGGAGACACTGAGTGATATGGCTCCGGATAGACCACACTGGCGCAAGTGTGCTCATTATTTGTTTTGTTCTAGACATCTAGTTCTACTATCCTTTCTCACACACTTTTGCTTCGTTTCCTTATGTTGTATTCTGTTATCGTGTTAATTTAATCCTGTCATGTTGATGTGATATACACCTTGAATAGATGTATGTGCCAAATTCTACGTTGTCCGTAACTGACTGATATTGCTATCACAATGTACAAGGAGAAAGTATTGAGACAAATACTGATGGAATAATTTAAAGTTTTTTTTGTACCTGACTGGAGTCATGGCAAGTTAGTTACGCATCAAATAAATGTTACTTAGGTTTTACAGATTACTACTAAATAAGGAATTCTAAATATTTTGTTTTCAACTTTTAGGTATGTAAAGACAGTTGTGAAGCTCAAGCATGGAGTGTTGGTTGTATTTTAGAAGCTCTTTACGAACTAATCTTCAATCAGAATAAATAAAGCCTCTTCATATTTTATAATTATAATAATTATATTACTATCCTTATTATATAATATTCATTTAGAAATCCCCTAATTTATCTTCAAATGAAAAACAACTGTTTAATTTTATCCTTATATTTTAGAATTTCGTTAGATTTTTTTCATTTTAGTTGCTTTGCTAGTCAGTTAGTACGTTGACCAGTATGCATCCGAAACAAATATATATGAACCTGTCATGTTCTCCCATATAAAATTGTTTGTCTAATGTTTAATGTTGTGTAGAAGCAGTTAAACGTAACGACCAGTGTTATTAACGTTATATATGTGATTTAAAGAAGAGATCTAGCTCGACAAAAAGATTTGATAAGATTCTGTGAATTTCGAAGTTCTAAGAAATTTAAAAGGCATTACAAAAATAGAAATTGTTTAGAAACATAACAAGCTGAGTAATGTAACTTCATTATCTTGCCAATTATACTTGTATAGTAATAAACTACAACCGATTTATTGACGATATATCATAAAGTAATGCAAAGCATCATCTACATGTGACCCCTTGTAAAATATAGTGGTTAAGAATTATTTTAACCAACTAAAATTCGAGTTACTATATTGTCCACTCAACCTGCTTGAGATTACATCGACGAAAACTGATCGGTGGTCAAGTGTTATTTACACTCAGTGAAGATCGAAAATATAGAGCATTGGCATACTTCCTTTCAGATTGTCTTGCACACTGCATATATATAATCAGGCACTCCAAATGTCTCGTTACATACTTTCACAGATACCGTATATGGGGGACCCACGGTCAATATTGTCGGTGTTCAGTGTAAGAATAAATGTTTAAATAAACCGTCTTACTCCCAAAATATGAATCCCACCAGTCACGACTTTTAACTAGAGTTTCAGAAGCATCCTGGAATTAGTCACTAGTGAGCTGAATATCATAGCTTAATTGGGAATTCTACCACTGGATGGCGACCCACTGGTGCAAAGGGTTAAGCGTTCGCCTTCAACTTGAAGCCCCTGGTGCGGAATCTGAGGTGCGCACTGCTGAGGAGTTCCACACCAGAACGGGACAGCTGTCCAGTGCTCCCTAGTTTTCAATGGTACCTCGCCAACATCAATCCGTGACATATTCAATGAACTAAATAACCAATCTCTACAAAAAAATAACCATCTCAATTGAGCTTAAATAAACGTAAAGCATTTCTGGTTACCAACTGAACTAAGCAACCTCATTAAAAGTGATGTCGGTCGGTTATATGACACTGCACTCCGGAATTGTCAGTTAAAAACTGTTAGAGAGATGTACTAACATGTTAATAGATCTTTGAATAAATAGCTACGTAAGAGCATGGGACCATCCCTCCTCATTGTCCCAGTCCACTAGTGAAGTTAGGCAGAGTTGCCTATTCGTGCCATTACTCTTCGACTTTGCAATCCTGGAAATAGTTCAGAAGGAAGCGCGTGGTGGTGTGGATCTGTTACCTGTAAACATCGTTTGGCCTTGATTATTTGAATGCTGTTGCAGTCCTATGTTGATGGTCAAGAAGTTCGTGTATCTGAGTGACTATTCGTGCTAGTGGTGTGACAGATGAGATTAGTCAAACAATAAAACCTAGATCGGCTTACCCCTATCTAGACTATCTTTGGGGACGCCGTGATGTGAGTCTGGCTGTGAAAGCCCGAGTTTACAGCTCTTCAGGGGGAGTTACTCTGCCTTAAGCTCGTAAGATCTGATCTTTTAGTTGAGGATGTCAGGCAGCTCTGTATTTAGTCATCGTTATCACCGAAGGTTTGATAACATCTAGAAACAAATTTCGGAGGTACTGAGTATTGATGCTACGATGTGCATATGAGTCATGATCATAAACATGAAATGTAGCCTTAAGACGACCATTACTGTGGCACTAACCTGTATTTAATTTAGAGAAAAAGTATACAACGGACAGTAGTTTTTTAAAACATGGACAATAATAAACAAGCCAAATGGTACAAAAATTAAGATAGCACCAATTTACAATGTATATTTCAATGGAAATTTTCCAATAGGTATGGTGTGTTCTTGCTAGACTGAAGAACAAAATATTTGCAGCACCATACAGGCGTATGTGACACCTAAAATTTAGACAACAAAGCTATTAGTTCCACAAAAACCAGTGAGTGGCAAAGTAGAATACAATGACGTGTTTTAAAAAGTTCTCTTGCGCTCGATTTCTTTTTTTCTTTATTTTTTCATTAGTTCCACCATTTTAATAAGGGGAAAAGTAATAACTACCACGTCGCCTGAAATCATGGAAGAAAAAGTAAGCCTTAGACTCATGAAAAATGAAAATAAATCTTAATAGTGTTTGCGATACTTACCGATATCGTGGGAATCGCATTCGGCCAGCATATGTTGGACGGAAACCAAAAGGCACTCCTCTGCCACGTGCACGCCCTCTTACAAAAGGGGGACGATTTGTCATGGACATTCCAGGAACATTTGTACGTTTAGGCAGGACTTTTAACTGTCGACTCCGAAAAGATGAATCATCCAGAGCGATCGCAGCTTCGACTGCATCGCGAGTATCGAATTCAATGTATGCAAATCCTTTAGGATGTCCAGTAAATTTATTGCACAAAATAGTGACGCGATTAATAGGTCCACAACCACGAAAATGTGCTTCCAGTTCATCGGCCGTCGAACCATAGTCAACCTAAGGGTCAGATAGGACATAACATTGCCTTACATTTCCGACGTAAACGGAGCGCAAGTCAACTTCGGTCTTGTCTTCATCAGACAGATTCGAGTTATTCGATTCTGCAGCAGAAAAGAAAACTTGAGTTGCTAAAAGGAAGTCAAAACAATGTATAGTACAACACAAAAATGTCGGGTAACCGACGTAAGCAGGTTTGTCACAATCCAAGTATTCCAGTGGAAAAAATACTGTACAAAAGTTATCTGTACACATATGTGATGGCCTAAAATGAATCTGATCCGCTAGCAATGTAGGTTGTCAGCCTAAAACTATGTGATACGGATAAAAAGACACAACGCTGATGCCCTAATACAGCAAAATTACATATTGAGGGCGAACGTACAGCTGGGCAAATTTCGCAGACTGACATTTCATAATAGACAAGTCAACAATAGTGTTAGTAAAATTAGCAGTCTCATTCGCACTCAATAACTTTTCCATAGAATATAAAACTGTGACGAGATTGCCGCTTGATTCTGATTGGCTCTAGTCCTTAGCAGTGATATTTCCTTGCTAATGTTAACGGATAAGAAACTAGATTGATCGCAAAACGTTTCAATTGTCGTGTTTGTTAGACCATCTCAGATCTATGGTTGTGAAACAGTTCCCATGGTCTGCCGATAAGTAGGTCCACGTTTGAACAATACTGACTTTAAATAACCACCCATATTCAGCTACATTACCATGTTCCAGTCGCCTCGAGAAACCGATTACGTTGCGTTTAGTTACAGCTCAATGGACTGTACGATGGTTTGCAACGTTTTCACGGCCTAAAATGATGGGCCCTGAAAAGTTTCAATGATGAAAATGTTCAAAAACTAAATAGGAAACTACTGCCAAGCTATGAAATTTGGGAATCATCCTAAAGGAAACAACAACATAAATAATGCAGCCTCCTATTTAAACTAAATTCAATCAAATATCGAATTCAAAATATTTGGTTGCAAAGATTTAAAACCGCACTCACTTGAAATCGGAGACTTGTCAATAACGCGGCGTAAGTCATGTAGTTTGTTAGCATCAGCTTCAATCTCTTTGAAACGTTCTTTAATAGCCTCAAGCTCCTGTCGCAATATAAACATTTATAGTGTTATTTACTGCATCAAAGTGCATTTCATCTGTCACACTGACGTCTTCCTTCCCATTTTCATCTCCGAACTCATCGCCATGAACATCGTGATCACCATCGAGTACATAGTCACTCATCCTTCAAACCCGCCTAAGGCCACGGCCCGTAACAATTTAAACAACGTAGTCATTGGACACATGTCTTTGAGACAAGATGATGCAAAACCGTTGATTTTTTTTGAATTATGTCTTAACGATATAGTATGGTCCTATATTATTAGTAGAATTCAATTATGATTGTTTAATCCCTCCTCAGTAACGTAAATTGTTATTTTTAGTGTGTCTCGAGGATGAGTTTGGTTGTCTAATTGCACTACACCATATTAAAACAGATAAGTATATGTGTATGCACTGTAAGTAAACAGGGATGATAAATGCAGGATCGGGTCTGTTGATAACTGTAATTATAAAAACACTGAATATGTCAAGTAACTGGGAATAGAAAGAATTGATATGTATAGATGTTCGCTACTTCTATCAGAAGACATTCCATAAACGCCTTAGGACTATCTGCCAACTACATCAGCTTTAAGAGTACTCTGCATAGAAGAACTTACCTAAGTACTCGTTGCTTGACTTACGATCTGTCAAGGGAGATTCCTTGCAATGTTGAGTTTCGTTTTGCAATGTTCTATCTGGATCCCTTAAGTTATTCGTAAGTCGCCTCAAGAGTTTCATAATTTATCTGAGGAAAGAAAATCCATTAATATCAGAATTTTTAAGGATGGGAAGGACCTAGGTTTAATGAAGAGGGAAACATGAAAATCTGCGAGGTTAAAATATTCGCCATTTTGTGAAACGAATTATATTACATTCAATTGTCGCATCATCCTGGTATTCATCACCAGTGATTCCAGCAAGAGTCCCAGTATACTCTCCGCTGCTTTGGTGAGAAGGCTGTGACCAAATACGAGAAAATGCAGTGAATTGATCTTCGGGAATCCAGTGAATACCTCTACAATGGTAAATAATTCCCTAGATAAATAGTTGCATTAGCTCTTGTCATTGATGTTGACCATGTTTGTGGACGCGACTAATTTAAGATGCTCAGTCAAGCATCACCACTAGACCACGACACGACTTGGGCATGATCTTGGCATGATTATAACTGTGAGCTCGTTCCTGTTCATAGTTTTAACCGAAGTATTTATGTATAATTATATATTTTTCACATATTTATGCAGTGTACTTAGATATTTGTATCTTCGTATTTTTGTATTTTTATGATGACTGATCAAACACCTAAACTTAATATCACTGAAACCCCACCCCCCACCGCACGCCCTCAAACTTTCAGCTTATCTCTCTTTAGTCGCACAACATAGAGGCTCCGTTCTGCTACGAAAAGGCTGAGTTTTAAGACCACGGTGTGGCATATCGACGCGTTTAGTTTGTCTTTGTCACTTCTATCCAAATCGAACAGGCACGTGATCCTTTAGTGCCTAGGTATATCCCGATCTAGTGACAGAAGAAACCAGACTATTATGAGAATAGGTCTTTATTCGGTAACGTGGGCAGTGGAGTGCAGTTCTAGTTATGCAGACACACAAATACTTCTCAACGTTCAATATAAGCTAATAGGAAATATACTCCCCATGCAGAATAAGGAAGTAAATAAATACTGGAGCTCAATTGTTTTGGTGTATGCTTAAGGTTTGAAGTGAACTTTTAACTAGTTAAGTGAAGTAGCTACAACCCCTCTCTTCCTCATCCCTGACTTCCTAGGACCTAATAATCAACTCGAATAGTCCATCCCCAAACGCGTAGACTTGTCCAACAAACAAATTGTGCAGTACCCTATCTTGTTTCCTCAAACTATAGGAACGTCACTTACCAAGCAGTTCACGACAACAAAGTTCTCCACAGCGAAGATCCTTATGTCGACCTCGAAGAAGGGAAAACTCACATTGGTGATGGTACCACAACACAGCAACTCAAACATTTCATCATTACATTGACTATGTGTTTTGGGGGTTTAACTATGCCCATTTATACGTCAACGATTGCATGATGCCAAGCCTAGGTTCGGAAACATGAAATATCCGAAAATAGCTTTCAGAAGATCCCAGCAGTGCGGAAACTCTTAAATTATACAGGAACGTCAAATCAAAACAACCTCATTAAACTTTCTGGGGCATTCTGCTGGCGTCAATCGTATACAGCCTCAAAAACAGGTGTTTGTTATTCTGGAGTGTCCGAAACCAACCACCACTAAGCGGCTACAAGGTTTTAGTGGATTGGCAATGCTTTTACAGGCGACTTATACCCAACTGTGCATCCCATGAAATCACTAACAGAGCAACTTCGCTTTGATGGAAAGGTGGTCACAATAGATGGGGAGACGAGGAAAGCCTACATTGTAACAAAGAGGCAGTAGCCAACTAGATTATACTAGCACACCACAATACTGCGGCTCCCGTCACTATTGCTGTTAATACATCTGTCTCAGTAATAGATTGACCAAGCTTGGCAACCTTTGGCGTGCTTCTTAGGACGGCTGCAAGACGCCGAATCAAGATACAACTTGTTCCGATTGGAACTATTAGCAATGTGCCAGGCTGCGCTATGTTTTAAAAACTCAATCAAAGGTGAGAATTCACAGTATTCATTGATCACAAACCACTGACGTATTCTATGAAATCATTTTCAGATAAGTACTCGCTATGAGGGTCTTGACATTTAGACTATATTTTCCAGTTCTCGGCTAATATAGGACATATATCTAGAGTTAACACTGGCCAAAAACTCCTTATCTCAACTACATTCCTTGAAGTGTATCCAAGGCATCGACCTTGTTGAACTAGCTAGACGTCAAAATATAGAGAATGATCTCCGTTAAGAGTTATCCACAACGAAGCTCAAGCTCTAGACAGAAATGGTTGGAAAGCATAGGAATTTTTTACTTCGTGATTCTTCTACGGGTACAGCTCATTCAATCGCCCCTAAAAGTTACCTATACTTCACCTTCGACACATTACACAACCTCTCTCATCCTGGAATTCGTGCTATGACAAAACTGAATACTCAGAGATCCTGTTAGCCGAAGTTAAACAAGGACATCATAAAATGGACACGCTTTTGTGTGATATGCCAAAAGGACAAAGTGATCCAACGTAGCAAATGCCCTTATGGCGCTTTCCCAATTCCTGACTAACAGCTTGACTACGTCCACCTCGATCCGATGGGAAATTCACCAAGATCAGACATATTTGCTTATCTTCCAACATGCGTGAGCCGATTCACACGCTGGCAAGAAGTAGCTCTACTTAAAACATAACTAGTGAAACGATTGCTCGCGCTGTCATCGAACGATGGATAACAACTTTGGTTGCCCATCCACAATAACTAGAGACCGTGGACGTTTGTTTGAATCTAGATTGTTCCACTCTCTGACCAAACTCCTTGGAACAACGCGATTCGGAACTAGCTCCTACAGCATACAATTCAACGGTTTGATAGAAAAATTTCACCAACAGCCGAAAGCATCGCCCTCAGCTACGAACAGTTCTCAGTGGATCGACGCTTTGCTGTTAGTTTTACTAGGAATTCTCAACACTGTAAAAGCAGGTGTTGGCTGCAGTTTTACCGAATTAGTCCACTGAAGTACACCGACCACCAGGTAAATTCATGGGAACCGCCCCCATCTCATCAAACTAGGATTTCAGTGCATGTACAAACCGGCTTACAAATTCTTTGCGTTCAGTTAAGCCAATTCAGACTCAACAGATGTTTTTATCCAATCTGCTTTGAAATGTAGTACACACGTTTTGCGTGTCGCGATACTCTATACCAATTTTTCAATTCAACCTGCGAAGAGCCATACAGGGTTTTAAAAGGAGAATCAGTGTACAATACTAACGACAGAAGTGTCACCAACAGAACGTCAACATCGACTGCCCAAATGCAGCTTATGTAGATGGCAAACCTTCAAATGTCGGATTAATCACGACACCCCCTCCAGAAAAACCTAGCATGAAAACTAACGAGCAGGAAGAAACCTCAAGGTGCCCCATAACGTCGAAAGCGACACATTCTAGTACAACCGGGCGATTTCCAAAACATCTGAACAAATATTACACCTAGTAATTTTCACGTAATTTCCAACTATTAACGTATTATAAAGTTTTTTAAAAGATTCAATGAAAATCTCTTTGTGTTTATGGTGTGCATTCTGCATAATTTTGTATGTTTAAGAAAATATTAAAAAACGTTCTATTCATGTAGGTGTTTCCAATGCTATGCACGTTTATTTGACTATTTTAAGCTTGCAAATTCATCTTTTATATGCATAATGCATATACTTAAAAGTTCTTTTAGGCTTTTCAGGCACCTTTGGAACGAAAAGAACAACGCTAGTAGAAATAAACATGTCACGTAAAGCACTTTTATACATTGATAGCACACTGCAAATACAGTCGTCCAGAGGCTACACAACATCGCATATCGTCAAGAAAGTGTTTACCAATGTCCAACGTATTCGGTTTTATCTTTTGGTTGGCACTTTCTAGCCCTCTTGAACCCGTAAGGAGGGGAAGTGAGCTGAAGCAGTGAATAATTGCTGAAATAAACAGTTGTCTAGGCTTTCGTCACTGATTCCTTTGGTGTTTTCATTCGCAGACACGACTGGTTGAAGGTGTTTAGTCAAACATCACCACCAGATCACGGCACGACCCGACGTGGGGAGCAACTGGATCTCTACATGTCCAGTATAGACGCCGATCCTTTGCCTCTTGATTTGCTCTTATTTGTACGTGTGGGTTTAACCTATATAGGTTGCTCTGGTTCGACGACACGCGTAACTTGGTCATATACCTGGTGCACTTTACCCTAAAATACATCCAAATGTTAATTTAGGGCATTGTTCTTTTGTTTTTATTTTTAATGACAATAGACTACTTGTAGTTAGGTTCGAATCCCGCTGCTTTCCCTAGTGCGACACCACCACCTTGAATGGCGTTCTTTTGGAAGGCTCCTTATAAGTGTGGAGAACATCAGGGGATTCAAGAGAGCTATGTGTGATGTCACTGATAGTGCGCTTCTAACGACCTTTGTAGCACATGAACCTAATAAAATAGACATGTAAAAACCGGTTTTGTTAACTTGTAGTAATGATAATAATAGCTTTATTCTCAAGTGGCATTTTGTACGTGAGAACATACTAGTTTACAGGCATGATCAGAATGGTATGGCTTGTTTTTAAAAGGGTTTTGATAGTGAGTCACGGGTACAGAATTCATGCTATATGAAGGTATTAATTAATTACAGATCCAACGATAACAAGGTCCACACATTTTACCGTACTAGGGTATGAGAGATGTACACTGTATTATAGAGGCCTACCAACAAACAAATGCGCGTTTTTTGCCTGTAGTGCTGTAATTCCAGGAGATGACTGTGAGTGAGCAGAGCGGGCCATAGAAGCTATCTAGATACGAGATAAGGCTGAGAGTATTTTAAATTTGCATAAAAGAGCCAGTCTCAGTGGGTTAATTTTGAGCTGTGATATATCGAGGCAATAATTATGTTGCTAACAAGAGTTAGGATTAAGTTGCTTATAGGAGACCGATTCCTTGTGATCAGCCCACAAACTCGAAGTGACGTTGATATGGAAGTATATATGAAATAGAAGGTAAATATTCAAATAGTGGTAGGAAAATAATCAGTTTTAAACCAGAATCTTTTTGCCACCTTATTTCTACTACGACATACATGATTTTAGTGTTATTAACGGTCTATGTCAAACGGTTTAACTAGTATATTTGTTTGATCTACTTAACCTAATTCACATTGCAGGATTAGTGGAATGATGCAATTGCTTAATGCACATATCTCCCCGCATAGGCTGCACCTCCATACCATTCCTTTAAATTGGACCGGTCAAACCATGTCTTGCAGGTTTTATGACATATATAAAGTTGACTGTGAGCTGAGTTGCAGTCACTCAATCAATCGACCAATGCCTGTTACCCCATGTGAAGCGTAGGACGCCGACCAGCATTCTCCAACCAACTCTGTTCTGAGCTTTCCTTTCCAGCCCCTTAACAAGTGCTCTCGGTTCTTTTCGTGTCTATCTCCAACTCCTGATGCAATGTGTTCTTCGGTCTTCCTCATTTCCTTCGACCTTCAGGATTCCAAGTAAGTGCTTGTCTTGTGACAATTTGATGATTTCCTTCATATATTCTATCTCTTGGCGCGAACTTCGAAAACGGTAGCGTTTTTCCACGTGGTTTACCTGTTTGGTTTCTTTCCGAGTTATCTTGCACGTTTCTCAATTCCTTATAACATTTGTAGTACTCCAGCAGTATTACCTAACTTTACCTACAACCTTGTAGTATCTTAATATCTTGGTATAACAAAATGGCACGCGTTAAGACAAAACGTTCAAAGCTTAATACTAGTTCTCCTAAACCGAGCGACATCCCCTCTACCAGTTTTTCTCTTTTTAATCCGTCAGACACACAAACAAATTGTAGCAAAACTAAAAAACCAATATTTAATAGCCCTTCCCCTGCACACTCTGAAGCATCTGTCAATGAAGCGCCTATCACCAATCAGCAACTAGCTGACAATTGCATACCACTTGTTAAGGTAGTCAACATTGCCGATCAGAATACTGATATTGCTACTCATAAAATGGAAGTGGACGACATTAAGTTAACACTAACCGAGATGCAGAATGTCCTACAAGATCTAGCCCCAATATCATACCTATTTGGTAAACATGATAACATTGACATAGAAAAAGTTAATCAAGCCGAGATCTTCCTATATTTCATTTCGACTGAAGTTGTGAAGCGTATTGGTTTGCTCTATAAGGCAATAGTTTACAACATCCCCGAGGATTCCCCTCTAAATAAGGTAAAGACAACTCTCTTAAAGGCTTCAGACATGTCCCAAGTGCTTTGTGAGTGCAAAAGACCAAGAAAAAAGACTGGCAAAGTAGCTGCCCAATCCTTTTTTACTTTAAATACACACAGGATTGTGAGAAATTTATCAAGTCAATTAGCCGTATAAGAACTGGCAGTGAGTACAAGAATGTACTAATAGTTGCTGACAAAACACCACTACAACGCAGAAATCGTAGTAGGCACAACGCCACAGCTCATAATCTAAACGAACAAAAACATGAACTAGTAAATCAGAACAAACTCAGCAAAGCTAGTCCTACACTAGCCTGTGGTGAGCGCAAGACGCCATCGGAACTTTCAACCACGCCGACCAAACTTAAAACTGGAGGGCCACATGATTTAAATGAACTGACCAGTTTGCCCAGTGTAAACCAGCACACTATGGTATTAGAAACGGAAATAGCTGCCGACCTTATAGATTTAGACATTACTCCACTGAAGAATATGACTGATCCTCATGCTAAAGTGATGTGCGAGGCAATGTTATACACCGCAAAGCATTTCTGCACTGCAAAGACAAAAAACGAACTCAAACATTGGCATAACGATAGTAATGAGTACCTACGCACTAGGAATAGATTCTCTCCCTTTGGATTAGGCGACAAACCTCAAACCAACAGCACTAATAGGACCCAAAACAGTCGGAACCTTAGTATGCTAGATAATAAAAGTAACGACAAACCCCAAAATGTTAGGCAAACTAAGCCTCTGCCATCTAAACTAAAAATTAATACACAGTGTGGTAACGAATGATTTCTCTCCTCCCATCCTCACGTTGATCCACATAAATACTCTGAAAAAGTCGGAGTGACACACTCTACAGTGCTAGACTACCAAATACTACTATAATAAAAAATGCCATCTCAGAATACTTACTTGCACAAAGCCAAATATCTAAATCACAACATGGTTTTATAAGGAGTCGATAGTGTTTAATCTGTCACTTAGACTTCTTTAATCACATTACATCTTGCTGCAACTTACGCAAAATAGTTTAAGTCCTATACTTCGATATATCTAAGGCTTTTGACAAAGTACCACACAGCATACTCCATGAGAAATTATACTCCATAGGGATTCGAAACCCTTTACTAGGCTGGCTTGAGTTATTCATAACTAGTCGATTTCAGATAACAAAATTAAACTCAGCACAATCATCTCCTAAGAGAGTAACCAGTGGGGTTATACAGGGAAGCGTACTAGGGCCTCTCTTGTTTACAATATATATTAACATTATCAGAAGCTGTTTTAGCATTCGGAAAACCTTCTTATACGCAGATGACTTGAAAGTTGTCTACTCAAGCGACATAAATGAGCTACACAACACTGTTAAGATCGTACAGCAAGAGCTAGACGAAGTCACTGCTTGGTGCAAAGAACACCAACTTCACTTTAACGCTAAGAAATGTGGTTGGATTAGCATTAGGTGTCTCAACCTCAACCTACACTTTGTAGTAGATGGGGAACAAATCTCCGAATGTAAAACGATTCTGGACCTAGGCTTAAGATACACTACGGATCTTACATTCAAGGAACAAACAATATTTATCACCTCAAAGGCACGCAGACTTATGGGTTGTATTATCCACAATTTCTACCAACGTGAGTTTAGATTGATATTATACACGGTCTGTGTACGCCCGCTACTTGAGTACTGCCCACTCATACTCAGCAGCCTCCGAATAAGTGATAAGCTAAAGATAGGTGTACAGAGATACTTCACAAAAAAGACACTGGGGATGGATTGTGGACTAAATTACACTACACGGTGCGATACATTGGGCTTAGAACGACTTTGGAAAAGACGAGCTAAGCTCAATCTGACATTCTATTTCAAAGTTTTACACCGTTTAGCATACTCCCCAGACCCTATATTAAGATTTATCGAAGTACCTAATTATGGTCTCAGAAACAATACAGGTACAGTGTGGGTGGGACACTGTAAGACTAAAATAAGTTCTAACTTTTTCGTGCATAAATTCACTACCATATGGAATAATTTACCAGCAGAAATCCGTACGCTAGATAGCATAGATCACTTTATACGAGCGATAAACCAACTATTTAGTGACACTAAGATGCTGAACAAACTACCGATTCGTTCAAATTCTAGCATAACGTGCGAAATACTCGGTCCTCTTAATGTGTGACACGAGAGAATAGACTATAGTAATTATTATCTATAGATAACATGAGCAATACACGAAACAATAAAACTAAAGTTCTGTACCGAATACTCCACGATTTATCACAACCGCAAGTTAATTAGTGATGGTTCATAGGGTTCTCAACCTTTAAACACTCCAAACATAAACATTGTAGTAGGAAAAATAACAAAAAATAAAGAATATTTTGCTTTAAAACTGTTTGCATTACAACTACTAGCCAACTTCATTTGTTTTTTTCTTCTATTTTATATGTTCCTCCATATCATCCCCCCGAGCTTGTGATCAGCTCTCATAAGTAATGGGTCTCCATTACAGCAAACTACTCATAATATCAACCCGCACAGATTCCATCGCGATGGAAGAATACCTCCTATATTTTTGCAAGGTTGGAGTTCTTATCCATTGTTCTAAATATTATTCGCCTTACCCCGTATCTGGATATACTGTGTGGTCCGTTCTGCTCACTCCGAGCCGGCTGTAGAAGTCGCAGCGCAAGAGACGAAAAGCGCACGTTTGTTTGTAAAAAATGCACTGTACTACAACGCGTAAATCTGGCGAACTTTGATGTCGTTGGTCTTGCAATTAATCAATGCCTTAATATGGTGTGAACCCCCTATCAATGACTATCAAAACCCCTCTTACCCGAATATCAACCATGCAGACCTCAATACCTCACGATAGATGTCCGCCGAACCAGGAATCTTGCTACTGAGTACTCCTAGTCTTACCCTGCATCTCATCCATTCCGCAAACTCAGCAGTTTTTGAAATTGTAACCTCTGGTCAGCGAGCGCGCGTCTCTTTGTAATTTATGAACCGTGCTACAATGTATATATTTTGAGTCCTAGCACTGTAAATATTGTTGCAAATGGTTTAGTTTTCAATTCAACTGATTTTATGTTATGACACTGTCAAAATATCTGCATAAATGTAAACTCATATCATTCTGATCATGCCTGTAAACTGGCATGCCCTCATGCACAAAATGATACATGCGGATAAAAACTATTTATTTATCCGTCGCGATCGTCTTTTCCTAATTTCTTCCTCGGTTGGAAATTGGTTTGTCTCTGCTACAGAAGGTTGTTGTTGACGGTATCTGGCCAATGGATCCGAATAATCTTATGCAGACAGTCGTATGTAAATACTTATATCTTTTTAAGGATGCTTTTTATTGTTCTCCAGGTTTAAGCTTCACACAACAGAACTGTCTTCACATTTGTATTGAAAATTTTAACTTTAATGTTGACTGAAAGTTGGTTTAAGCTGCAGATATTTTTCAGTTGTAGAAATGCTGCCCTTGCCTTACCAATCCGCGTCTTCACATCCGAGTCAGACCCTTTTTGTTTATCGATGATGCTACTTACGTATTTAAAGGTTTCTACATCTTCCGGAATTTCTCCGTCAAGTATAATTGGGTTAGTGTATGTTGTTTTGTATCTAAGGATCTTGATTTTCCCTTTGTATATGTTGAGGCCTATTGCTGCCGAGGCTGCTGCTATATTGTTCGTCTTCATGCGTATTTGACGTTGAGTGTGGGATAGAAGAGCTAGGTCATCTGCAAAGTCCAAGTCATCTAGTTGCATCGATGTTGTCCATTGTATTCCGAGAGTAACTTCAGATGTTGCAGTCTTCATGATCCAGTCGATGACCAGTAGGAAGAGGAAGGGTGAGAGTAAGCAGCCTTGTCTGACACCGGTCTTCACTTCGTAGGAATCTGTGAGCTGACCTGCAATTACGATTATACAGCATGCGTTGCAAGAGTTCCGTATGATGTTGGCTACTTTTAGGGCACGCTATAATGTCATAAAAGGCTCCATAATATCCTTCTATCCACACTATTAAATGCTTTTTCATAGTCGTGGAAGTTGATGTAAAGTGGTGAATTTTATTGAAATAATTGTTCAACAATGAACCGTAGAGTAGCGATTTGGTCAGTACATGATCGGTCTGTTTGAAATCCGGCCTGTTGATCTCGAAGTTTTGCCTTGACTGGATCTTTCATTCTGTTCAATAACACCCTGTTGAAGACTTTCCTTGATACTGAAAAAAGAGTGATGTCTCTGTAGTTCTGGAAATTGCTAAGACCTCCTCTCTTTGGTATATTGATGAAGTACCTTCTTTTCAGTCTGCTGACACTTGTTTTTTCTCCGAAATCTTCCCGAAGAGAATGTAGAGTATCTTTGCAGTTGCTTCTATATCTGTCTTCAGTGCCTCAGTAGGTATGTTGTGTGACCCTGTTGACTTGCTACTCTTGATTTTTCGGATGACTATTTTGATTTCTTCGACTGTTGGTAGATCGGTGTTTATAGGTAGATCTGTGGCTGCTGCTTTGATGACTGGTGGGTTCAGTAGGGCTGGTCTATTTAAGAGTTCTTCGAAGTGTTCTACCCGCCAATTTCATTGTTCATGCACTTCAGTGATTGGTTGCCATCCTTGTTTTTGATTGGCTATTCTGGCTTACTGAATATTATAGGTAAATAACATACACAAGCTGAGGAAACGTACGGGCTAAGAACTCTTAAGCATAATAATCATTGTTGTCTTATCCCCCATGTGTTGCTAGAAGATCTGAATTTAAATTTGACAGTAGTGCTACGGAAACAGCCGTGAAAGTTGCACTGATTGTTTGCCTCCACTGTAATTATATTTGCTTTATTCCCTAGAGTCAGATAAGGCTAGGTCTCGTACTACTAGTCACACCGCTCTTGAAGAACTTTGATTAAGTCTTCTTAAATGCCATGTTAAAATTCAACAGACACAATGAGCTGATTGTTGAATGATGTTCACGTTGCAAGAATACGTAATAAAACACGGACATGGTAAGCACCAGCGGATACACAAGTGGCAGTAGGTTCCTTATTACCTTATATTACGTAGATTTCACGCTTCAGGTACTGTCTGGGTCGGTCTTCTATGTTGTACCCAGGACCCTCTTTTCTGATATATGTGTTGGTCTCAGAACGTCTAAGTGTGAGTACTAAAAACTAAGATTCGTGAGTGATAACTGATTTAGGACCGCAGGTGTTAATTATGTTGTGACGGCACATTAACCTGCCAAGAAATAAATGGATTTAAATAATTAAACAAATTTTTGCTCCGAGGTAGCTTTGTATACGTGACGGAATACAGGTTTCCAGGCTTGACCAATAAAGATATGATTATCTACAAGCAAAATATTTGGTGCAGAATCCATTTGTAGATTGTTGCAACATGTGATGACTTGAATGAAATAATCAGAGATTATCATTCAATTTGCCCTCTACCCTTTGTATTCAAAAGAAGTCAGTATATAGTTTTCACTTGCCCTAGTAGCATTAGATTGATGACCCGGTTCCCTCTTCCAACTATGAAAAATAGGAAATCAGTGAGTTATAATCTTACTTTACTGTCTTATTTCTTTGCTTTACATAATCACAACAATCGTGTATTTATTATTACATAATCATACTCTCTCGACTGTTCACTAGAACCCCCATTCGTGCGTAGATCCTCTGGTTATTTCTGAACCTTTTTCATATTACCTAATTAAACTCTAGAATATTCATCAAATCTATTTGTAAATTCTCAAAAATTCAACCTCTTTGCAGTTTCACTACTTAGATAATCTAACGTTATCTGGTAAACATTTCTTTCGGCAAAGTCAACATGTGTATTAATAACTTAAGTTATATAAAACCATTAGCATCTATGTAGCTGATTAGAATGCAACGTGATACACTTAATTTAAAGTATTCTGCAAATATTGTCGCACTTGCACCATCCAGGTCAGAGATTACATACTAGAAAACCAAAAAACACATCGTATTGAAGTGGACTATAAATAAATACTCGAGCGCTTTCCGTCTCGTGGATTGTGATTTTAAATATTGATTTGAAACTTAATGAATAAGCAGAAAGTATGTTTATGCGCAGAGTGGGACTAAAACATTTGACACGTACAATGAAGCCTCAGTAAAACCTGTTTGAGAATATATACTACCAGGGCGATGGCATCGATTCAGGATAATTTTATTGATATTATATTACTCTATTCTTAAATTTAGTATAAACGCAAAAGAAAAACAATTGTTACAATGAAAATAAATTGCAACTATCTCAAAAGGTCATTAGAATGTATAGCCAAATGGATAAAGAGGAATAAATATACTTTTAAACGCAAAACAGCGAATCACAATAGGGAAAATGTTACTTGAAGGGATTTTCATACAGAACGATAGAAAAAGATCTTAAAGAAGGTACTCTGTAATCCTGGGTTTTCAGGGATATGTGGGTAGAAAACACTTATCAATATATGCATTCAGTTAAGGTGCAGAGTGTCATGAGCGTGACACTAGGAAAAATTAGATAATAGATGGTTGTTTTAACCGGTTTACTCCTCTTAACCCATTAGAAACACAACCACATTCACAGCGACCAATATTTAATGGCCCTTCCCCTGAACATTCTGAAATATCTGCCAACAATCCATTTATCACCGATCAGTAACTAGCTGACAGCCGCACACCTCATGTTAAGGTCGTTAACACTGCCGATCAGAACAGTGATATTGTCACCTACAAAATGGAAGTTGACAACATTAAATTGATACTCATCAAAATGCAGTATGTCTTACAAGAAATAGCCGCGATATCATACCTTTTTGGTAAGCATATTGACATCGACGTAGAAAAAGTAAGACAGGCTGAAGTATTCCTCGATTTCACCTCTACTGAAGTTGTAAATCGCTTTAACTCGCTTCATAAAGCTATGGTTTACAACACTCCTGACAATTCCCCTATTAATAAGGTAAAGATAACTCTCTTAAAGGCTTCCGGCATGCCCCAAGTGCCTTGTGAATGCAAGAGACTGAGGAAAAAAGACTGGCAAAGTAGCTGCCCAGTCCTATTTTATTTTAAGTCTACACAGGATTCCATGGAATTTGTCAAGTCAGTGAATCGTGTAAGAACCAGCAGTGAGTACAAGAATGTACTAATAGTTGCTGACAAAACACCACTACAACGCAGAGCTCGTAACAGGTACAACGCCACAGCTCCTAATCTAAAGGAACCCAAAAATGAACAAATAAACCAGAAAAGCCTCAGCAAAGCCTGTCCTACAGTAGACTGTGGTGAAAGCGACATGCCATTGGAACCATCAACCCCACCGACTAAACAAAAACATGGGGGACCACATAGTTTAAATGGGCCGATTACTTCACTCGACGTAAGCGCACGGACTACGTCACTAGCAACAGAAACTGCTACCGACCCTGTAGATTTAAACACCACTCTATCGGGCACGAATGTCTCCCAAACTAATGTGACGCAGGAGAAAATGTCATGCACCGCAAAATATTTCCGCACTGTAAAAACTGAAAAGGAACTCAAACATCGGTTTGACGATAGTTATAAATACCTACCTACTAGGAATAGATTTTTCCCCTTAACATCAGACAGCGCACCTTAAACTATCAGTACAAACAAGCCTAAGAACAGTCGGAACCTTAACAAGTCAGACAACAAAATCAACAACATACCCCGTAAACCTAGGCAGACTAAATCTCAACCACCTAAACTAAAAGTTAATACTCAGTGTGGCAGCAAACGATTTCTTTCTTATCCTCACGTTAATTTTCATGATTACTCTAAAAGTTATAGGGCGACACACTCGACTGCATCAGAGTACCAAATACTAATGTCCCAGAAAGACAATCCTGTATGCACAAGTCACCCTATGCCACTTACACCCCCTCTACCCCAAGCAAATAGTAGTACGAATCACTACAACCATGGAGATTATCTCTATCACCAATATAGATGGCCATATAGACCTGAAAATTTGATACCGAAACAGCTCCCTATATCAAACGTTTCTGCTTATGACTATATGTCTAGAACTCATGACATACTATCCAACTATTGTGAACCAAAAGTCACACATGCTCACTTATATCCTTTTTTAGCGCATCCCCATTCAACACTTTACAACCCTTTTCACTTTCATCCACTACCTCTACCACCGATCTTGAACCAACAATTCGTGCCAATCGTGAATGCCCCAAATCACGACCCATATCAACACTAAGGAAAAACGTTGCTACTATCTCATATCCGGTTAACAAAAGCGTCTTAAGCAATTACCAACATCCAGTTATACGAAACGCGAACGACTTAGATAAAGATCTTATTCGATTCTTCACAATTCACTCTTCATTTCTAAACTTTTAAGTAATTAACGCCCGCTCACTTCTTAATAAAATATCAACCCTAAGAACTATAGCCTTATTAGCTAAGCCTTCTTTAATATTTATCACAGAAACATGGTGTTCCTCCTCAGTTACTGACTCAGAATTAACCATTCAGGACTATATACTATATCGCGGCAATAGAGAATATAAACGGGGTGGTGGTTGTCTAATATACGTAAGTGTTTGTTTGTCATCCAATAAAATCGATGACGAAATACTAGGTAAGGTACCAGAGTCGGTCTGGATATCAGTCAATACCCCGAACCATAGTTTACTCTTTGGTTGTATATACAGAACTCCTAACACCTCGACTACTGTAGATAACAACATTACTAATGCTTTTATACATACCTCTGCCCTAACTAATAATGCAAAAGTCATTGCAGGAGACTTTAATCTTCCTAGGATAGACTGGAATGTTGGCAGAGGACTGTCATACGATGAACAAAACCTTCTTGCTACATTAGACATACACTGCTGGACACAGTGTGTACACACTCCCACTAGACATCATAACATTCTTGACCTAGTTTTCTGTCATGATGTCACTACTCTGTCACTTCAAGTTAGCGAAAAGCTCGAAGGCAGTGACCACAAAATGGTTCTATGCACTCTTCCTTTTGATCTTAGTCACTCTAATATTCATAAATTACAAAAAACTAGACAATATCGAAATTATAAAAATGTGGACTGGAATCTTCTGCACACCCTTCTAAGTTGCTCTGACTGGGACAATTTTTTCTTATCTAGTAGTCTTACAGATGTACTAGATATTTTTTATCAAATTAATAACTCATGCTTAGATACGATTGCACCTATCAAAGTAAGCAATATAATTAAATCAAATAATTTGTATATACCACTTCATTACCGTAAGAAGCTAAGACGTTTACAGAAAAGTTATCTTAAGTCAAATGACTTCTCAGAACTTATGGAAATTGCCATGACCTTCAATGAAGTAAAGGAAGTCCACAGGTTAAAGGCGATTAACGAAGAATTATCAGCAATGCACAGTAGCTCCAAGGTACAAATCTTGGTACGGCTGTTCAATAAACGTCTCAAACCTTTTCGGAATAGTGATACTCCCTACATTTTACTAGATGGATTAATGATTACCGACCATAATATCATAACCAACGTGTTCAGCGATTTCTTCGCTAACAGAGGTATACCCCAGGATGACAATGAAGTAGACATTATCAACTCAGCTACAAACCATATGGAATCCGTTACCTTCGCTTATGACAATATTTGTAAGTCCATAAACTCGCTGCGGACGTCAAGTAGCTATGGAGTAGATGGCATAGCATCCATTTACTTCAAACTCGGAGGACCTAATTTACCATTAATCCTATTAAAACTGTTTGACCTTTCACTAAAAACAGGATCTTACCCTAATCGATGGAAAACCTCATACATATGTCCTCGATTAAAATCAGGTGACAGGACAAACCTGCATAACTATAGGCCTATGAATATCCCCCCGGTTATTTCTATAACAATGGAAAAAATAGTATGCGATCAGATGTCTGATTATTTACTCTCCGAAAAACTCATATTTAATTCCCAACATGGTTTCCTCAAAACTAGGTCCTGTATGACTTGTCACTTTTAATTCTTTAATTTACTCTTTACTAAACGAAGCCTTGGGCACTTGGTATTAGTATTGTACTTAGACATATCTAAAGCCTTTGACATGGTTAACCACAAGCTTCTTGTAGGCAAACTCTCCTCTTATGGGATTAGGAATCCATTACTTGCATGGTTAAACTCTTTCCTCAGTAATAGACATCAAATAGTTAAAATTAATTCCACTCTTTCGAAGGCCGAACCGGTTACAAATGGTGTTATACAAGGAAGTGTCTTAGGCCCATCGCTCTTTATAGCTTACATAAACGATATATGCAAATGCTTCAGCATGGGTAGACCCTTTCTATACACAGATGATCTCAAAATAGTGTACTCATTCCTCCATCACGAATTTGCACACACATTCAGTGGCGTCACTGCCGAGCTCAACAAAGTCGCAGTATGGTGCTCAAAATGGAAGTTGGATCTTAATGCTTCTAAGTGTGGTTGGATATGTTTTGGGGATAAGCGCCTCAATTTTGATCTCTCCATAAACGGCAGTAAGTTATCTAGGCTTCAGTCAGTAGTTGACTTAGGACTAAGGTACTCTTATAACCTGTCTTTTACAGAACAGGTCAATATGCAGACACCTAAGTCACATCGACTACTAGGTTGTATACTACGTAACTTTTATAGCAACGATTCTCGTATTCTGCTATATAAAGTTTGTGTCAGACCTTTGCTAGAATACTGCACCTTTATTCTCAGTAATGTCTCCATCAGGGATAAACTCAGACTGGAGTCTGTACAACGTCGCTTTACTCTTCGTATTCTTGAGGCTGATCGTACTCTAGACTATAAAACTAGATGCACTAAGTTAGGACTAGATACCTTATGGAGGCGACGGCTAAAATTAAACCTAATCCTCTTTTATAAAATATTAAACAAATTAGCGTTCTCATCGCCTAATACAATTCAGCTCGAGGAACCCTCTTACTATAACTTACGCAATTCAGCCTCGAAAATAAAAATATCGCATTGTAAATCTGCTCTTTATATGAATTATTTTACAAATAAATTCTCGAGAATCTGGAACCATTTGCCTCAAGCCATTCGGGAAACAGATTCACTTCCTTTATTTGTACGGCATGTTAGTAATTTCATCTCCTCTGAAATCTCGTTAAAAATGTTGACACCAGCTATTGTTTCTTACTCCACTAGCGAAATAATAGGAACTCTAAACGTGTAAGCACCACTCACCTGTCTTGGTCATATGATAGTGTTCTTCCATTTTAATCAGCCTATAAGCATAAGTGGTGTGTCGAAAGTATAATTACTAATCCTGCCCATTAGCTTTGTTAACCCCGGAATACCAGTGCTGTTGTATTGTGTTCTCCCTTCTTTTGTCTTTCCTCTAGTTGTAGAAAATTATGTGCAAGACAAGTATAGGACTTACTGGCACAAAACTATTGCCTTCTTCTCAACACCCAAGTTCCAAGTACCCTTGGTCCTATCTCGCAACTGAACATGCACAGTGATCCAATCTGCTAACCCTCAGCCGTTTTTTGGGATTGTAACGCATTGGTCAAGAAGCGCGCGGTACTTTGTCATATATGCACCATGCTACAACACATATAATTGGTGTCCTAATACTGTGAAATTTGTTGCAATTGTCCTGACAGTAACACTTGGTCGAAATACTTGTGTGTATGTAAACTTATATCATTCAGATCATGCCTGTAAACTGGCATGCTCTCATGTACACAATCATACATATGCATTCAGTTAAGGTGCATAGTGTCATGAGAGTGACACTAGGAAAAATTAGATAATAGATGGTTGTTTTAATCGGTAGGGTTGTTGATACTTCGAATAGCTGTTAATCAGAGTAAGGAACAAGTTAGTTTGAGGGGAATAGGCGCTGTAGTGATATGAATTGATGGCTAGTTTAGCACTACCGATCTTGTTCCACATCCCTATTGAACATTTAAGATGCCCAAGCTTTTAAACTTTGTGATTAGATATACTTTAGCTTCGATTTGGTACACTGTATTTTTATTTCTGATTGTCTTATGTATTGCTGTCTCGTAAATGCGGGCGTGATTTGCAGGATTTCCTGCAAACGACACAGGATTTCACC
Organism: Schistosoma mekongi; assembly: GCA_034768735.1. Lineage (NCBI taxonomy): Eukaryota > Metazoa > Platyhelminthes > Trematoda > Strigeidida > Schistosomatidae > Schistosoma > Schistosoma mekongi. The sequence goes on from CM068305.1 coordinate 20,759,450, forward strand.
ACTATTGACGTCTAGTTCTACTTCACTATATTATGGAAGTAGACTGCATACTCGTTAAAGCAATTTTAACTACGTAGATACATTCACTATCAAGTGTAAGTAAAACTAAACCAATCAACAGTCTTGAACACTCAATGACCTTTCGTTTTCGACTCGCTAACGACTCATCATCGTATGTGCTTATATATGGTGGTTTCATAACCTTATCATATATCACTATTACGTATTAAAATCCTGTAGTCAACAAAGTTGATGAGGATAAAGCGCAACCTTCTCTATAGATAAAACTGCCTTATTTTGATATACGAAGCTCTTTTTTTGCGGCGACAGTTGCTAGCCATCGGCAATTTTTCCGTGCATATTAGCAACTTAAGCCTAAAAAATGATTCTTTCATGTTAGTTGGCGATCAAGTAACAAGAATTGTCAGGTGAGTCACTAGTTTATGTAGTTGTATGCATCTCCTGTAATCTAAAGTCGGTATTGTCTCAGTAGTCCAGACACTAAGGGTAATTTATGTCAATATCACGGCATAAGTTAGTCACAGTTGATGCTCTTCTAGAAAGTCATTCGGTGTTCAGTCTTCTTGCAAAATCGTTTCACCCATTACCATTATATTTTAAAATTGTCTGTAGAGTCCGCGCCAATTTACAGGCATGGTCGAGGTGATATATAGCTGTTACTTACACTAATACAATGTACAATAAGTATTATGTACTTAGTTGGTTTATATGAAATAACAAAAGCCGTCTGAAATTGACATTTGTGTAGTGTCTGTTGCAAACAACGCCTTGAAACAACCTTGTAATAAAGGAGAAGAATAGCAGGAAAGATCCAAGTCGTCACTTTGGGTGATCACATTATGACAGTTGAAGTAGATGTTTGTCGTTCTGCTTAGTATGAAACAAAGTATAACTGCTAAGAAGAATGGAGAACAAACAGCAGAATGGAAGAGCAATATTCTGACAGTTGCATATTTCTGGGTGTTTAGGCAATCAGAATAGCATAACCGTTTAAAATGATGAGGACTCAGGTATTACGATTCAGTTAGACAGATTTAATTTGTTAACTTTGACAAGTTTTCTATCATTAAAGGTCAATAAAGTAGTGCTCAGATTAAAATTCTGAGAATGGCGAGGGTTAATATGGTGTAAATTTCACGGGGTTACAGTATTTACAAGGAGAATATGGTGGCTATTAAGCTGGTTTATAGTATAACACTAAATCCAGTACATGTTAAGTGTGTGGATTATTCTATGAAAACTATTAGATATCACCTTTCCAGTCTATGGCTTAGAGGTCTGGTGTTTCCTGCAGTATGATATCTTGATGGATAGGTAGATTCAACTGGACTTTATGTATTTGAGTCCGAGTAGCATATATTAGGAAATTTCATACATATCTATTAAATGCTTGCTTTATATCCAGTTAAGCTTCGACAGCATGCACGGCATATAACCACTCCACTTTTAGTAACGACCTATGTGATTTTCCGATTACAACAACTTTTGATTGTCCCTAAAAGCCTAAAAAACAACGAACAATAACTTCTTTTGAAAAATTCAGCAGATGGTGCTAATACTACATTTTTAGTTAAGCAGCTTCACAGTTTGCATATCCTGACCGCAAAGAGTTGGCACAAATGTTTGTGCGGATTCTCTTGTGTCCTATCCTATAAGGCTGTCCCTCTAAGTTTAGTATGAGACCTAATTTCTTCAGTTTTAGGTCAACCTGAATGGGGAGAGTTGTGTATAGAGGGTTGCGTAATGAACTTAACCTACCTGATCCTTCTGCACTTTACAGGATTGAAATTTAATGCATCAAGGGTTTTTGTTTTAATCTCACCACATTCTAGTTGTTCTGTTTTGGATACGTTGGCACGCAGTAGAGCAAGATATTTGCTTGTTTTTCAAGATTACGTCTTAGATATGTCCTAAAAACATTGAATGATAGTTCAGGAGTTAAGCTGCTTAAAGTTGCAGACAGAAATCTCAATAATGAGTGGGCGTTGTTGGCTTCGGAATACAAACGTAAAAATAAACCATGAAATATACAAGTTTATCCTAATACCAATGCCCCCGTTTCACAAGTATGACTGTCCGGATTCAACAGTCTAGTGGTGAACGCGGTGGCGTTCGACACGAAACAGACTGAGTTCGATTTCCACTGTGAACATCAACATTGGGATGCAGGTACATCCACTTGGTGTGTCCCGAATAGGACGAAACTGGAGTCACAACTCAACTTATATAATACATAAAATATCTAGTTCTGAAGAAAGGGCATTTATTGAGACAAAGGAGAAGTGTCATAGGGCCGTAACTATGTATCACTATGTTAGTCATTTTAAACCAATTAGACAAAACAGCGATAACTCCGGCTACAAATGATCTTTCCTTTATATAGTCCTTTAGCCTTTCCAATAGGCATTCACTTATACCTGTTGATTGCTGTTTTTTTTAAGTATCCAGTGGTCTGCCATTTGAAATATTTTGAAGAGGTTCGAAAGGACGCCGTTCGGTGGATAGTTGCACCCTATTAATAGAGTTTAGCTATGCCATGTTCCATCACGCTAGTTACACAGGACGTACTTGGCAGGAAGCTGTATTGCAAGGCATTTTTTCGCCCTCTTACTATATACAGGTGGAATTGCACTTACGTCTACTCGGACAGCAGCTTTCCCTCAGCTACAGAGAAGTTAAAAGGGATAACAAAGGTGAAACAGATTAGACCGGCACACTCCTCAAGGACTTTAAAAAGCAGATTCTGCCTGAGCTAGTCTACTAATGAATATTCAAACACTTCTGTATCCCTTTGATAGGAAGAGGCTTGAACTCTACAATAGTTAGGTAGATGATGGAGAAAGGAAGATGGCTGACAATTATTGTGGTGGCATTAGGTTGTAAGAAGTTATATCGCAATTTGTAGATTGGTGAATCAGCTGTCAGTGAGTTTTAATCCAGCTAACCAAGGGCTAAATTGTAATTTCTCTTTATGCGGTTATACAAGAGTCTATTAATGTATTCCATAGGCCTCGTCAGGAAAATGAGATAGTTTGTCCCGTCCTTTTTAACTTTAAAGTACATTTTTCACACAAGGACCAACAAATTAACCAGTCTTCCGGGTCACTGAAGAGCCACTGTAAATTTCTGACAGCGAGCTCACTCTTGATTGTTTTATTGGAGTTCGATATAATCGAGTATGCGAGCCAATGTTTATTACGAGGCCGGAGAAAGTGGGGGGGGGGTAGATGATCGATAAGCCTAAGAAATGTCTTGAATTAGATACAATATTTCGTCCATCTCAACAGTGCGATCATTACTCGGCCAAAGGATATTCTCATTGTCCGTTCTAATCCCCTTGTAGTTAGCCTCACGTCAATCCCTACATACTGAAAGTACCATTGGAGGAATGGGAAGGAAAATTAAAACAGTAGAAAGGTATCGTCACTACTGCCTAATAAGCTTGGAAGTTGTAACTTCGAAACTTGAGTCACTTCATCAGCGAAAATGAAACAGAATTTACCAGCTTTTCCACTGGGTCCCGCTAATAGGTTGAGCCACGTTGTCGCGAAGACGTGATCATCAAGCGGGTACCTAAATTCGGTTACTGGTTTGAAGTTTCGATTTGGCAAGACAAAAGACACAAATATCACCCATCAGCGGTAAATGAGTGGAGTTTGAGTAAAGTGGTGCATTGATTGCTTGAGAAAACAACTCCATCAAAAAATCTGGGTGGGTGGGGAGGTTTAGCAGCTTAGGTAGAATCAAAATGATCAAGGTAGAACCACTAATACTCTCCAGAGTGCACTGCAGAATATCCCGGTTGTTAAATTCCGATGTAATGATTTCATAGACACTAGGGGGGGGGAGGGTACATGCACCATGATGATTGGGTAGCAGTCATAACGAGCAAGTACTACCTAGCAATAGGTTGGTTACATGGTCATCAACAAAAGCAACTAAGTGTTGATCCTATCTTCATTCGGTTCAAGTAATTAATAATCTTAGTTATGCATGTTAGTTCATTCAGTGCCTATCAACCAAGGTTGACATATGTACAATAAAAGTAAATAACTAGATCAAGGTTTAATTTCATCCTACTAACCTTATACTTGGTTGTGAAATTAATCAATCTATGGTGGTGACAGTAAAACACGTAAAATTATCAGATGATAAAACATTTGTTAAAAACCTTTTTCAATGTCAGATATTTATGCTTTTGCACAAATGAAAATTGAATTTCTTAAAATATTTTCCTGGTCTATCAATTTATGATGGCGCCCATAGTAACAGATGTAATAAGTTGACCTCGACCTTCACGTAAAACAGATAAGGCCAGATATTGGCATCCTCAGACTCTTCTGGTCAACATTTTAAATCTTAGTCCCGGAATCTTTTTTCAGTACTAATGACATCAAATGCTACAGTGACAAGCAATTCAACAACAGACAGAGTTGTAAAAAGTAATTTTGGGAATTTCTTATTAAATATTTGTTAATATATAATAAAATCTGGCCATGCCCGTGGGAATTTTTGTTGATTTTAGTTGATAGATGAAAAATTACCTAACTCGAATTTTATTTATACATTTGGTTAATACACAAACCACTGGCTAAACATATATATTGTACATGGTACTGTTAAAAAGCTTGCTTCAAAAGAATGATCTCCCATTTTCTGCCTTATTCCATAAGCTGTATTGATGCTCATAGTTTTAGATTCTTGACAAACGGCTTTAATATTTTGCTCTCCAGCTGCTTTTTGGGGGTAAACATTAGCCCAAACATAACAGTCTCAACCACCTTTTAGACAGATATAGATACAGGTTTCTTTGTCATAATTTTGTTCGAACTGTAAAATATATTTTATGGAAATGTACAATTTTAAGGCTCATTCTTTTGGAATACCAAGTAATGTGTGATTTGATGTATTGTCCATCCTCTCCGTAACGTTAGAGAAAAAGTAAATATCAAGTTATTTTGAAAGTCTACAAACCTCACACTTTTACTATGAAAATCCCTCATGATGTTTCCTGGGGACCGTCTCATAGTTCACGCATATTCGAATCCCTTTTATTTTGTTGCGGAACAACGATGTATTCATGAAGATATGATAATCATTCTTCAGATAGAAGAATAAGTGTGCCAAGTAACTTATCAGTTGTCCAAAATGTTTTTGATCTGCCAGCTACTATACTTTATTCGTTTGCTTGTTTTAGAGAGGCGTTAGTTTTATTACTATTGTTGAACTCTATCAGATACTTCTATCTCAAATATTAAACTGATATACAGGCTTTTATTTTGATAATATATGTCACTAAATGTAGGCGATCGAACATTGTGGATAAAAAGGTCTTTGATCTTTTTTTGTGAGTTTTAAGCTGTTTTAATAAACAGGTAACCCATAGAGTATTCTTTTGACTTTTTATCTTAGTTTTCTGCGACTTTTAGTATTTAGATTATTTGTGTTCAATCAATCACCAGTCATTCCATCTCCGAACACCATACTATTACCAAAAACTTTTTCTGTTACTAATGATGTTTATAATACGCTTAGCTAGTAACTTTATCCATCTGCCTTCTGTTTTCACGCCGATGAGTTACTGAAAATTTTCACCATAACCCTTTTCTGTAATCTTTTATTTTGTTTACAAAAGGCCTCCTGATTGAAATATTTGCTTACAGATTTGCATTCACGTAGAATATTGCTCCTAAGTTATTCCAGTGAAATGATTAATTATCTATCTGAAATAGTTGGAAAAAATAATCAACTAATAACTTTCTTGAGACCACCATTTCAGACTCAATTCTTGTTGCTTATGAACAAAAGATAGATTGGAGTATCTATAATCCATTTCACTCCATTTAAAGCATACATTACCTTCTCACTAAATATTTTACATATGGTACTGAACATAGTGCGGTTTTTGTAAATAAACTGCTTGAACCTTTTGTTCACAATGCTGCATAACTTCCATGTAATTAATATTATACGACTTGGTAGGAAAATTTAACTTATGTTTACAGGTAAACAGAATCACCACACTAACACGAAGTTTTAAGACTTAATAAGACTTAATATCAAGGAAGTTTAGAAGGTGAGTAGTAGGTTATTCGCTGTCATTCGCATCGAAATCAGTGCTTAATTAATAGTTATTTTGACAAAGTGAATTCAGTCATGGTATTAGTTGATCAATTGTTTTTAAAAATCCAGAAGTTATTGACGATTATTATTTCAGTTTTCGAAAAGTGGTATATACAACGGAGTTGACGAATTCACTAAATTATCATGACTCGTGAAGTTCGAAACGGGTTTAGCTATGATTAAAGTACTCATGTACCAAGTATAAATTTATGAACTCATTTTGGAGTCACATTCTACTTGTTTGAACGTTAGGAATACTACTCGGTTATCCAAGCCGATGTAGGTGTAGTCACTACGCTTACCTTCTATGGTAAATTTTTCATTTCTTTCACGAATAGGCCAAAGTATACTAGTATCAAAACATGTATTTAGAGAAAAGGACGTTTATCCTATCAACATGTATAATGTTTGTACTTGTCATTCGTGCACAGTACTAATTTGTTTGCTGTTTTCATTTTTTATTATTCAGCTTGTTTTATAGTTTATTTTAGTGTAACTACTATTTATTATTTATTAGCCTTTTTGGAGAATTGATTGAAAACTAAGCTTTATAAAGTTTCTAGCTCGTGACTTTATTACTGCAGTTCACCTTTATGCTAATAATTGAATATATGAAGTTTGCTTTAGTTCACTATACAAGTAATGATAATATTATCTATCTGCAAATAAATTCAGTGGATTTGTTGTTAATTCATAGCCCAAGTATCTTGCTTACGAAAAATTCTTGAGCTACAATTATAGTAATCTTTGTCTTATTTCTCATGTATATCTAGGTATTCCTCATCCTCCTACCCACCGTTTGACACTGGAAGAAGTGTTCGATAATAAAGGAGAGCCTCGGATTAAAGAATTGAAACAACATTTTATACTCGAAGGCCGAGTTACAGAACAAGTTGCCTTAAAGATTATTCGTGCTGGTGCAGCGTTGTTACGGGATGAACATACAGTTTTGGATATTGATGCACCTGTTACTGGTAAGTCGATTTTTACTTGTAATTTCATGGCAAATAATTAGTTTTACCCACTAGTGTGTTCAGATTTGTTATGGTATTGTACTTTAAATTGATAGTTTCAATGAATTTGTGGAGTGATATGTTGTGGTTTTCATAATTCAATTAACTACAAGAACGAGGAGAAAGGGTGGGAATAGAGCAACCTTGTCTGACATCTGTTTTCATTTAGGATGAATCTGTGAGCTGCTCTTCATTCATAATTCTGCAGTGTATTTTGTAGCACGAATTCCGTATGGTATTGACCATCTTCTTAGGTAAATTATAATTTCGAAGGAGGCTTCATAATAATCTTTAGTCCATTCTGTCAAATACTTTCTCATATTCAAGGAAGTTTGTGCAAAAGTGGTGAGTTCCAATATATGGCTCCCCAGCAGTGATCCGTGGTCCCACGATTCGGTCGGTACACGACCAATCCTTACGGAATCTGGCCTATTGATATGGAAGTTAGGAGTCTACAGAATATTTCATTCCATCTAATAACACATGGTTGAAAACTCTTCCTAGTACTAATAGTAGAGTGATGCCTATGTAGTTCTTGCACGTTTCAAGATCTTCCGTGTCTTGGTATCTTGATGAGGCACACTTCTTTCCAGTCATTTCTAGGTCTTCCACATAGTGCTACTTGCCAGATTTGATACTTCTCTTCACTCGCTAGTTGGCTTTTATGTTTTCGGTCTGTACTTTGGCTTTCTCTTTCCTGTTCGGTAGTTACTGATTGCTGTCTTCACTTTCCTCCTGGATCATACTCAGAGCGCCAGCAGAGTTCCATTACTTATGGTGATGCCTCTCGCGGCCCAACACATATTGGTGTCATTGCTTCTCCAATCTCTTTCTAGTTGTTTTCCATGGTAGTTCCTCTTGTTCTTGTAAATCGTGTAAAGCTTGGAACTTATTGCCGAGACCTATCTTGAATTCGTTGAGTTTGTTAGTATTCTGATAAAAGGCCTTATACTTTTGTAATGCTGTTACTCCAGCTATCTAGTGTTTCTTTGGCTTCAGTTTCACCAGATGATGATCTAAAATTATATCAGCTCTTATCTTTGCTTTCACGTCTTTCATGGAGTATCTGAACTTCTAATTGATAAAGATGTGATCGATTTGGTTTTCGGTAACGTGGTCCTATGAAACCCATGTAGCCTTGTGTGTGTGTGTGTTGAAGGCATGTAGGTTCATAATTCTATAACTGTTTTGTTCATTCCTTCCAGTCTTTGTAGTCCTATGATATCCTCATCCATTGTTCGCCAATCCAACCTTGGCGTTTAAGTCTTCCATCAAAATGATCAGGTCTCTGGCTAGGATTTCTCGACGATTGACTACTGCGTCTCATATAACTAGTCATTACCGTCATCATCGTTATCGTTGGGGGGGGGGGTGCATAACGCTGGATGGTATTCATTGTGATTCCCTCCTTCTTTGTTTTAAATGATGTTATGAGAATCTTAAATCAATGTAATTACCAGCCTATAAGGACTTTCCGTAATTCTTTGTACAACGTCAGTGCAACTACTTGTGTGTGCGAGGTATTTTTCCTTCATGTCCGGAGTACAACAGTTCCTCTTCTGTAGCTAATTTTTTCTGTTCAGCTTGTAATCAATGAGTTTCATTAATTCCAAGTATCATCAGGTTGTAGATTTCCATCGGCAACTTGAATAATATTCCCGGTCTACTACATCGTGCGAACTTTCTATGCACCTATGTCGGTTGTTTCTCTGGTTATCACGAGGGACATCGATCTCTTGACTTTTGAAGAACCTCGGCTTTCATCATAAGATGTCATAGATCTTCGAAATGAAGACCCTCCAACTCTCAGCGCTCAGTTTAAGTGGTTCAAAAACTTTTTGTTTTGTTTAACAAGGTTGTCTTATACGTGGTGAGGTTACTAGCCTCATACCCAACCTTTCTTCTTTATCCGGACTTGGGGTCGAAAGTAACCCTAGAAGAGCTCCAGGCGGAGTTAAGTGTGGAATAGCTTTACTCATGTTATTGTTGATGTGTGATAAATTCTAAGTCCAGGATTTGTTTTATGCCGTCTCTGAATTGATTCTTTCTTTCCAAGTCATCTATGTTTTTTTAATATCACTTATACTACTGTTACTACTCTGACATTCCTGATAACTTCATCTCAATGTTGGTTTGGTATGGAAACAAGTGGAGGTACATACGTGCCCAGGTTCTACATCACTTATTACTGGCTGTAACTTTATGGTTTTCGAAATACCTCAACATTTTTAAAGTTTTGCGATGGTTATCTATCTAATAATTTTTTAATTAATTGTAAGTACTTTCATCTCTGTAAGAACCAACTATAAGAGTATCAATATAATTATTTCAGTTTTAAGTGTAGTGTTTTTGAAAACTACCTGCTTGTAATTGAAAGAAAAGTCAGCAAGAAGTCGTGATTGGTGGAGTTGAGACTTGTCGTAAGCGAGACAGTTATCGCTGATGACAATGAATGATCGTCGTATCATATAGAACTGAGAATTTTACGATTGGACGCCAGCCGGCCCAATGGTGCATATGGTTAAGTGTTCACCTTGAGACCTGAAGATCTTGGGTTGGATTCTCTGACGGAATCTAGGGCTCGGACTGCTAAAGTGTCCCATGCTATGGCGAAACAACTGTCCAGTGCTCTGTGGTTTTCAATATTACCCATCTGAGATCAATTTGTAAAGAATACAAACTACAAGAAATTATTAGTACGGGGCAGATAGGGAGTATATATTATCAATGCAATGTCTTCTTAGTTCAAACATAACAGTGGATATATAAATTAGTGATGAAGGAGGATTATTGGATTAAGTGAATACTTCTGCATACATTAAAAGTTGAATAATTAACGTGATTAGTATATTTAAAAGAGTACGTATTCTTTCTATTTATAAACAGTAAATTTTGCGCCTTCCAAAAATGACTGATTATCTTATGCTCTGCTGAAGGCTTAGCAATTTGACAATTCAAGCCTGACTTTTGCTTTTAGAAGCATCAATCCTTAACTTTAACACTTACTTATTACTACTTCTGATCCGTTTTGATTTTTTTTTTTATCTTTCATACATTATAATCGATTATGATAAGCCTCTTTCAACTTATCGTAGCTACCGATATCTTTAGCACGTATCTCTTTCTCATGTCGGTCAAGTAGACAATTATCTCTAATTTTTCCGATTTACAAATTACTTTCATCTTAAAAACTTTTCTTCACCATTTGGACCCTTGCGTAACATTTTTGTACTTCTTTTGATATTTGAAATATTTATATTATGGAATCTCTTTGTATTCTTAAATAGACTAATATCTTGTACAAATCGCTATATATACAGTTGTATGGCCATAATAAATAATATCGTCGAACGGAAAATTTCCGTTGATTCCTCTTTATTCCCTTCTCAGTAAATCGTTTTCTTAGTATAAAGTGGTTGTGAAAAACGTTGAATTTTGTAGTTTTTCACCACTCAGAATGAATTATAGTTATGAAACTATTGAAAGTCAAAAAGGATTTGACAGCTATTCCATCCTAGTATAAAACTACTTATATATGAGCATTCATAGCCTCACAAAGAGTTAGATCTAGGGCTGTCAGGTTTCACGGTAAACACTTAAGCTTTAGATCGTTGATTCAGTATCTAGTGGTTTACATTTCTAGCTGCCTTCTATTTGTTGTGGATGTGTTATTTCTCAAAATAATATTAACAATAATCATAATGATAAAAGTGTTAGAGAATTAAACTAATTAACAAGAGATTTCTTACTGTTTTGTCCTACTCAATAATAAATACAGAAATATTTTTGATCAGTGCTCCATAAAATACAATTCAAACCTCTTGGTATTTGCAACAGTGGATTCTCAGTTAAACATGGATATTATGAAACATTAAAGTAATATTAGGATAAACTTATATATTCCCGTTGATTTGTTATAGACTGAAGCTGGTCAGGTACATCTAACCGATGAGTCCCAAATAGGACGAAACGCGCGTCCTGGATTCCACTTGCCAGTCACAATCCAATTTATATAATTAAAGTAATATGATTAGAACTGATGACTTTTGGTTTTGGAAATCTTTCTTGTTCTGTGTATTCTTAACTTAAAAACGTCTTTAAGTAAGAATGGTAAATCAACTGCCAGGGTGTTCATCTTTGATCCACTAAGAAGCAGATTTCAATCCTACTCTATACACTTCGGTTGCGATAATTGGATAACACCCTTAACCTTCATAATTATAATATGGCTCGAAGCTGTAATAATAATAATAATAATAACTTTATTCTCAAGTAGCATTTTGTACTTGATAAGTCACTTTATATGCATATAGACATTTACAAACTGGACACTATATTTAGGGGTTGATAATAATACCTTGGTATATATAATACATATCCTATTCATTTCTACGCTGATTTTTAATCTATGCTGTAAGCTTACTACTGTCTTTTTTACTTTTTATAACGTTAATTTGCTCAATATGTGTTATGTTGTCATCTTTTCGTCACATTTTTCATCCTTTTTCTAGTCTGTGGTGATATTCATGGACAGTTTTTTGATTTGATGAAACTATTTGAGGTTGGAGGAGATCCTGCAACAACTCGATATCTTTTCCTTGGAGATTATGTAGATAGGGGATATTTTAGTATTGAGGTAAGATGGATATTCAATTAAATAAACTTTACTATGCTTCTATTATATTTCGTCTACTGTTAATGTATTATAACGCAAAAAATGGTTGATTTGTCAATCACTAATTGAGTGTGCCTATTCGATTAGTGCGGGTCTGCCCAATCTTTACTCGGTCCCAAGCCGGAGATAGAACACAAGATGATAGACCAACCTGATAAAATCATATTATATTTCAAGCATTTCTTTATGTACATATAAAATCGGATCGATAGCAAACATATCAGGAATTTAACATCAATACGGAAGATAGGAGATTGTGGTAGTGAATAGAGACAACTTGTGCACAACCAATCAACTGTAGTTCATAGTAAGAAACATTATACTAAGAGTGAATATACTAAACAGGAGAATAGGGTAAGAGGAACGTAACATTCATAGAAGTGAAATGTTTACACTAATCACAAACAAAATAATTGAAATAGTCCTTCAAAATACAGTTCTGAAAGTTCGTTACTCCACACAACATAGTGTTTTGCATTTTAAGGTATTTTATTTATATGTTTTATTGTTTATGGCCAATTGTTCTCTCTCTTTGTTATGGAAATGGTTTATGTCTTCCATATTTTGATAGTATTGTATTCTCTGGTAGAATTTTCACTATTGTTCTGGACAATATCATAAACGCCGACTTCATAAGGAATTGACCTTTTCGGTTATTTCACAAGTGTAGAATGAAAGTATATTATTTAAGCTATCTAGTTCACAGAACATAACACAAGTAAAATGATTCAATTGAAACAAAAATATTTTTCAGAATGCTATGCATGTCACGAATTGATTAAAGTTGAACTTACGAACTATTGAATGTCAGCTTATTGGTTTAAGGTTAATGGACGCTTGGAGGCCGTGGGCTCGATCCACCCGTAAGATATCGTCTGTTCACACTGTTGAAATGCTTATGCAAGAACGAAACATTTACTCAGTACTGCTTGGTTTTTGATAGCTGTCTGGCTGAATTTAGTTCAGGACTATTTTCTTTAAAGGACATTTTAATTATTTATTTCGTGTTAACTAAAGATTTACGGCGACAGATTCATTCGAAAAAAACACTTTTACTTTTTTTTATATTTAATTGTCCAGCGATCACTTTCTTGGACCTCTAATATTAATTTAGTGTTTCTAGTGCTCAGTGTGTTGTATTCAATATTTTGAATCACTTTTATGTTCATTTGGTGGATGAATGTTGGATATTAGTGTAATTATCATAAACCTAAACTTCATTATTTTTATGTTTTTGTACCGTATGTCTGGTTGAGCTACACTGATATATTCATTACAGACACTTACTTACAATTTCAAACAGTTCAAATGATGTCTTTATTGAATATCGTACTCTTATATGCTTAATTGAAATATATTTTGAGGATTTATCATCCACTCGATATATTGCGTTTGGTTAGCATAGAGATTTTAGTCTTCTGAGCCTGACAATCAGTGTTTTCACTCAATTTAATATTATAACTTATTTTTAGAAGTTCATTACAAAATTTATGAATGCATGTAAACCTAAGTTAAATTTTTCTACCAAGTTGTGTAATTTTTAATACATGGAAGTTATGCAGCATTGTGAACAAAAGGTTCAAGCAGTTTATTTACAAAAATCGCACTATGTTCAGTACCATATGTAAAATATTTAGTGAGAAGGTAATATATGCTTTAAATGGAGTGAAAGGGATTATAGATATTCCAATCTATCTTTTGTTCATAAGCAACAAGAATTGAGTCTGAAATAGTAATCTGAAGTGAAGAAGTTAATACTTAATAACATTTCCTTTATATATATATATATATATATATATATATATATATATATATCCCGTGATAATTTTCACCAGTAATTATTCTCGTCAATTTATCCATATTCTTCTAATGTTACCAGTGTTGTTTTCTTATAAATAAGCTAATTACCTATTATTGTTATAATATTGTACTCAATTGAAGTGTAATCCGGTTCTTATTGTGTTTATATAAATAGAAAAACATTGAAATGTATATCACATTACTGTACCTATGTGTTAATAATAATGTTTTTCATTTTGAAGGAAGGAAATATTTCTTAGTATTTTCTTTTGATCAAGTGACTGTATTTTACTCAACCTTGTATTTTTACTATTAGTGTTTAATACCATTAGTAGATTTATTTATTGTATAGCGATTTTTATAATTTGTGTTAGTATTTCCTTTATCTTCTCGTATCTTGATCAGAAGTGTTTATTTAATTAATTATTTATTTCAACATATAAAAATGTGGTACAACCATTACCAAATACATTCGCATCACTCATCAATAAAAATAATGTATGGTTATCAAAAATAAAGGATGATTTAATAAAGCAACAAGCAGATTACAGTGTAGGAGATACAGTTCCGATAGAAATACAGTCAAAGAGGATTTTATTCCATCTAGAAAAGTCACCACACTTTCATAAAGATTTTAGTAAGAAATTGCAGCGGGATCACCATTAGCTTTTATTTCTCAACCACGTCTGATAAGGTCTCGAGCCACTGAGTTGCACCACATCTTGGACCTTAGTCAGAAAGTTAGGATTGATCAGTAGAATTCAATTCTATGCAATTTCTCTTTATTGTATGGGTCTTGTCATAAACTAATCACCTCTTCGCTTTTTCTAACCAGTCCCAGCGTCGGCATTTAATGCACAGTATGGTTGATATTTGCAAAACATGACCAAGCCAACAAAACCGGTGTTTCATGGCGTTTGCACCAATAGAGTTATCATTACGGAGCCCAAACATACGATGCTAAACCTCTAGACTACTAACATGATGTTACCACCAAGTGTCAGCAATGCTTCAAAGACAGGGCCAGCGGAGTATAGTGAGACTTTGAATATCCTCAGCTCAGTGGGGCCAAGTTTCACAAGAAAGAAGAAGAATTTTTCCCACCGGATCGTTGTAAACCCGACCTTTTACAGGTCCCTTAACTATTTTCTATTTATCACTTATAGGACAAACAAATTCCAGATGGTTCTCTGTCGTCCTTTTTTAAAGGGTGGGCAGGATAAAGAATATAATAACAATTTTATGAATATTAGCATTCAATTTGATTTTGCTGTTTAGACTTGTAAGGACACAGACAAATTAAATACCGATTCCTACAAAACCACCTCAAGTCAACTATAATAATCAATTAGCTATGGGTTAACTGCAAGATGTTCCTGAAGTTCGAGTAAGAAGTCGTGATTGGTGAAGTGAATACATATCGGGAACAGGAGAGTTATCACCAGTGACAATGTTTAATCGTCACACTATATTGCAAATTTATAGAAGTGAGAATCCTACTACTGGACACCAGATGACTCACTGGTGCAGAAAGTTAAGAGTTCACCGTGAGACCTGAAGACCTTGGTTTAGATTCCCTCACGGAATGAAGAGTCTCACACAGTGACGAAACACCTGTACAGTGCTCTGTGGTTTTCAGTGGTAAGCAACCGAAATCAATCTGTGATGAATAAAAATAGCAAACATTTAGCATTACCTATTAGATTTTTTTATTATTTATCATCGCAATAATCTGTAGTCATTTTGTAATAACACATGAGTACATACAACAGTCATCATCTATAATTATTTATTTTAAACAAATCTACAATAAGATACTTGATTGTACAATATTTGCACAGTTTAAAAATAACTGAACTAAATTTTTGATCAGACAACTAATCTCTTCCAAAGTAATGGACGGTTGAAAATTTTAGATTTACTCCCAATTGTTCAATGATTCAAGTATACTTCATTTTACATTATAGAATCTCATTTTCAAATTATGTTTCATTTACTTTGATATTAGAACTTCTATATTATTTATAACTAAATCTTAATTATTGAGTTTTAATATTATTTACTTATTTCGGCATAAAATGTGAATAACACTAGTTCTCATATTTAATATGTGATTCGAAAACAGGTACATAAATTTGTACTTGGTATACATGATCTGAATTTAAAGGATTAATGAAGTCACCGGGCTGATTGTTAGTCGATTTGTCGAGAAAGTATCCACCCACTATTCATTTTTTGTAAGTAACAAAATCCTAATTTATCCCATTTTTATTTTGATATCAATGAGCTTTTTTTCCTTCATTTTCTCTCCATTCTGAAGGTATTGTTTTCGTATCATTTAATTTACCATATTGTCTCAGCACTACTGTTTTTCATTATATTTCTATGCTCTTATCCGGGCTTTTTTATACCCATTGAACTGTGTCTCATAATCATCAAACTACATTATGTACAATAATTGTCGTTTAGTAGAATCGTTTTTTCCAACTAAATGCATTTGTAGACTTAAAAATTAACAATAACTCTACTCAATTAGTACCGGACATAATATTATTATGTAACATTTACTATATCAATCAATCAATCAATCAATGCCTGTTACTCCAAGTGGAGCATAGACCGCCCACCAGCATTCTCCAGCCAACTCTGTCCTGGGCTTTCCGTTCTAGCTCTTCCCAAGTGCTGTTCATCCTCTTCATGTCTGTTTCCAATTCCCGACGCAATGTGTTCTTGGGCCTTCCTCTGTTTCTGTGGCCTTTAGGATTCCAAGTCAGTGCTTGTCTTGTGACACAGTTTGATGGTTTCCTCAGTGTGTGTCCAATCCATCTCCAGCGTCTTTTCCTAATTTCTTCCTCAACTGGAAGTTGATTAGTTCTCTGCCACAACAGGTTGTTGTTGATGGTATCTGGCCAACAGATCCGAAGAATCCTACGCAGGCAGTTGTTTATAAATACTTGTAACTTCTGTAGGGTACTTTTTGTAGTTCTCCAAGTTTCAGCTCCATACAACAGGACTGTCTTCACATTTGTGTTGAAAATTTTGACTTTTATATTGACTGACAGTTGGTTTGAGTTCCAGATGTTTTTCAGCTGTAAAAATGCTGCCCGTGCCTTACCAATCCGCGCCTTCACATCCGAATCAGACCCTCCGTGTTTGTCGATGATGCTGCCCAAATATGTAAAGGTTTCAACGTCTTCCAGAATTTCTCCGTCAAGTGTAATTGGGTTAGAGTTTGTTGTTTTGTATCGGAGGATCTTGCTTTTCCCTTTGTGTATGTTGAGGCCTACTGCTGCTGAGGCTGCTGCTATATTGTTGGTCTTCTTCTGCATTTGATGATGTGTGTGAGAGAGAAGAGCTAGGTCATCTGCAAAGTCCAAGTCATCTAGTTTCGTCGATGTTGTCCATTGTATTCCGAGAGTGCCTTCAGATGTTGCAGTCTTCATGATCCAGTCGATGACCAGTAGGAAGAGGAAGGGCGAGAGTAAGCAGCCTTGTCTAACACCGGTCTTCACTTCGAATGAATCTGTGAGCTGACCTCCATGCACGATTTTACAATGTAGTCCGTCGTAAGAATTTCGTATGATGTTGACTAACTTCTCGGGTACGCCGTAATGTCGTAGAAGGCTCCATAATATTCTCCTATCCACGCTGTCGAATGCCTTTTCATAGTCGATGAAGTTGATGTAAAGTGGTGAATTCCATTCAATTGATTGTTCAACAATGAACCGTAGAGTGGCGATTTGATCGGTACATGATCGATCTTTACGGAATCCAGCCTGTTGATCTCGGAGTTGGCCGTCGACTGGGCCCTTTAATCTGTTCAATAACACTCTGTTGAAGACCTTTCCTGGTACTGAAAGTAGAGTAATGCCTCTGTAGTTCTCACAATTGCTGAGATCGCCTTTCTTTGGTATCTTGATGAGGTACCCTTCTTTCCAGTCTGCTGGAACTTGTTCTGTCTCCCAAATCTTCCTGAAGAGAATGTGGAGTATCTTTGAAGTTGCTTCTATATCTGTCTTCAGTGCCTCCGCTGGTATGTTGTCTGGTCCTGCTGACTTGCCACTCTTGAGCAGTCTGATGGCCATTTTGATTTCTTCGACTGTTGGTGGGTCTGTGCTTATAGGGAGATCCGTGGCTACTGCTTCGATGACTGGTGGGTTCAGTGGGGCTGGTCTATTCAAGAGTTCTTGGAAGTGCTCTACCCACCTGTTCCGTTGTTCATGCACTTCAGTGATTGGTTTGCCAGCCTTGTTCTTGATTGGCCGTTCTGGCTTGTTGAATTTCCCAGCTAACTTCTTCGTTGTATCATATAAGAACCTCATATTTCCTTCTCTTGCAGCTTTTTCCGCTGTCATTGCTAGGTCCTCAACAAACTTCCGTTTATCCAACCTGATGCTCCTCTTCACTTGCTTGTTGACTTCGGTGTATTCGGCCTGTGCCTTGGCTTTCTCTGCTCTTGTCCGACTGTTATTGATCGCTGTCTTTCTGTTCCTCCTTTCTTGGATCTTGTCCAGAGTGCTAACAGAAATCCACTCTTTTTGGTGTTGTTTCTTGAGACCCAAAACCTCCTGACATGTTGAGGTTATTGTTCCCTTAATCTCTTTCCAGTTGTCTTCCATATTAGTTCCACCTTTTTCTAGTAGATTATGAAATGCCTGAAACTTGTTGCTGAGAATTAATTTGAATTCGTTGCGTTTGTTAGTATCACGGAGAAGGGCTGTATTAAACTTGTGTAATACTGCTGCTCCAGTTGTCCAGTGCTTCCTCAGCTTCAGTTTCATTTTAGTTACCACCAAATGGTGATCTGAAGCTATGTCGGCTCCTCTCCTTGCTCTTACGTCTTCCATGGTCCTTCTAAACCTCTTATTGATGCAGATGTGGTCGATTTGGTTCTCCGTGATGTGGTCCGGTGAAATCCATGTAATTTTGTGTATACGTTTGTGAGAGAAAATGGTGCCACCTATAATCATTTTGTTGAAGGCACATAAGTTCACGAACCTCTCACCGTTATCATTCCTTTCTCCCACTCCATGTTGTCCCATGATGTCTTCATACCCGGTGTTATCCACTCCGACCTTGGCGTTGAAGTCGCCCATTAGAATAGTCAGGTCCTTGGCTGAACATTTCTCGATGATTGACTGCAGCCTCGCATAGAACTGGTCTTTGTCGTCTTCGTGGCTGTCGTTGGTGGGTGCGTAGCACTGGATGACATTCATTGCAATCCCTTCCTTCTTCGTCTTGAAGGATGCTGTGATGATCCTAGGTCCATGAGGTTCCCATCTTATAAGAGACTTCCATGCATCTTGGGATAACACCAATGCTACTCCTTGTGTGTGTGGGGCGTTTTCTTCTTCGTGGCCGGAGTATAAAAGCACATTTCCCGAGGATAACCGTTGCTGTCCAGCTTGCACCCAATGCGTTTCGCTTATTCCAAGTATCTTCAGGTTGTATCTTTTCATTTCTTCAGCTATTTGCATGGTCCTCCCTGTTTCCCACAGCGTGCGGACATTCCACGTACCTATACTAATGGTTGCTCTGGTTGTCAGAAGAGACATCGGCCTCGTGGCTTCCGAAGAAACTCGGCTTTCACCATGAGGCGTCATAACATACCTTCCAACTCCCAGGGCAGAGTGAAAATGGTTATAAAGGTTTTTACTGGTTAGCGTTTTTTTAGCACATTTGCTGTTTTACGGGATGGGGTTGCTAGCCCCATGCCCAACCCTCCTCCTTTATCCGGGCTTGGGACCGGCAGCAACCCTAGGGGCTACAGGCGGAGTTATTTACTATATCACTAGCTTATTAATTGTTTGATGTACACCCCTCCCCTTAGCGTTAATGTATCATCTGTCACTACTAGTGGCTCTTTCGATTGTAACTGAACCATATTCGTAGCTTTTTTAATTCTTCTCATATGCTATTTATTACAGATAGTTGTGTGCTTACTAGATTAAGGATTGTTACTTTGTTTTTCGGAAAAAAAATTCTCTGTTCTAAAATTATTTCACCTTTGATTGTGCATATTGCTCTGCATCTTGTTGTTTACATTTAGTAACATCTGTTCAATAGACGTGTAGTTGAAATAATCCTATTAATTAGATCTTTTCAATTGATATATATGTTGAATCTATTTTGTATCAACCTTATAATATCTGTAAATTAATGTACCATTTGTAATTACTTGATATATTCCAGAATAGTTGTGAAGTTAAACATCTATTTATTTTGATGGCTATTGTTTTCATTTCGCTGAGTTAGTAATTTGAACCAAATGATCGCGACATTAACTGTCTACCAAGCAATAATTTGAACATTGAATTAAAATAAACGAGACTATATTTATCCTCTACATCGTTGTCCACTAAATAGAGATTTATATCTAATTTATCCAAATGATTTAAGCTACAATGAATCGTGTGAAATATTAATCAAAGCATACATTTCTTACGTATAGATATAATTATGGTATCCTTAGAAATATGATAACGTGTGCAAACCAATGAAGCAAGATTATCCTTTAAAGCGAAAAGAACAAAAATCTAATAACACGAAAGAGTTTTGCACGAAAATCACTAAAATTTAAATTAATTTAAAATAAATTATAAAATATCTAAGTTTTACAGGTTAATTTTGTAGATACGATGTCCCAAACATTTAACTAGTTAGTGACTAACGTGACCTGTTTCTTTCTTTTTTTTTTGTAAGTGTAAGATATGTATTTATTCTAAATGGTTACAGTTTACACTTACACTTACGCAACAATGATTTTTATGTATTCACATGAATTATTTTGTCTACTACTGTACCATATATTGTTTTTAATTAAATTGATGATTTAATGTAAATGAATTAATACAATTTTTTATGAGAGAGAGGATTCTATCAATAAATATTCATTTTAATTATCTTTCATATACAACTAAATCATTTCAATAGTTTTGCACATAAGAAACAATTTCCTCAAAACAAAGTATATGAATGAATGTATACTTTGTAAAATGTATTCATCACAGAGTTTCTTTATTTAAAGTACTATTGAAAGCCAGTGAACATTGCATAACTGTTTCGTTTTAATACGAGGTTCTTCAGCAGTATGAACTTAGGATTCCGACAGGGATACAAATTAGAATTTTCAATTATCATAGTGAACATTTTATCATTTTAACCACTAAGTTAGCATCAAATAGTATGCATTTTCAATACGGTTATCTAGCTTTCAAATTAAACTAATCTACGAAGAACCCTTCATATAAACAAGGTTCAAAAACATTTTGCATCTAGAATATGATCAAAGAATATAGGAAAGGTATAAAACGATTTTAAAACTCATGATCTACAGATAAATGCCGCCTCGTATCTCAGACATGTTACCAAACATTTCTAGACATTATATGCAATCTTAAGTAGGTAATCTGCATACATTAGCATGTTTTATGCTATTATTTTAGAATATCTTCAAATTATTATACTAACCAAACGGCGCTTGTTCAAGTTTTATACATGATCTGCAAATAATAGAAATACACTGCATGTTGCAACGAATAATATCATTCTTTGTAAACGAAGAACAAAGTGTATTAGTTCCCTTATTTCGTATACTTTATATGTTCCACATAAGTAGTTATTTTTATTAACAATTTTTACCAATGTGTATAACATGTATAAACTCCTTTAGTTCACAAGTGAACACGATGAACAACTGTTTTTGCATAATATAGAAATCTACTATTATTATATCTATCTATTATTCAAAAAGCGCTATCAAAATTACTAAACGGCCTCATATTCTTAATATATCTCCTTATTGTATCCCCGAGTAATCTGGGGTCATTCATTTCCGTATTCTTTGGTGTATATTCTGATATTATTTCAAAACACTAAGCTCTATTCTTCCAACTTCAGATGCAAGTAAATAGATGGATGCAACTAGTGTATGTCAAATTCTCTGGATAGGCTTTTCTTTTCACAGGTGGTATATTAATTTAGCAATTAGTAAATGCCAATTTTTCATGCTTCTCCACGAGTAATTGTATTTTTAAAGGTTGGTTTTCTTCAGACTTTGACGTTTTATTAAAGCCAAAAGGCTGATAAGTCTGTGACTCGTAATAAATCGAACTCTGAACATTCGTTTCTCACTGGATATTTTTAAAGCAATTCTTCACAACCTAGTAGTCAACATTCTTTAAGTTGGATTGTGACTGGCAAGCGGAATTCAGGACACGCATTTCGTTCTATTTGGGACTCATCAGCTGGATGTACCTACCTCTTAATATTATTGTTCACACTGGGATTCGAACTCAGTCCGCTTCATGCCAAACGCCACCACACTCACCACTAGGCTACTGTGTCCAGACAGTCACACTTGTACAACGAGCATATATGTAATTAGGATAAGCTTGTATTTTACCGTTGATTTGTAATGGACTGATCAGTTTCAGTCCATTACAAATCAACGGAAAAAATCCAAGCTTATCCTAATTAGTAGTCAACATTCATAAATCGGATTATAAATACAGAAAAAGTATTGGTTCTATTTTTTCTCAAGTGTTTAGGCCTACATTGTTATAGTATGTTCTTTAATGCATTAGGTAGCCTACTCAAAACTTCAATTCAATCCAGTTGTTTCCTTTCTTTCTTTAAATACTATCTTTTTTCCTTCGGTTACAAGAAAAACCGTTTTTTTTTCAACATTTTTTCTTTAATACTCTTTTGTAATTGTCTAACTATTTGTAGAGTAGGCAGATGTATAGTGATTATTATTTATTTCGATATACTTTTCATACAAATTAATTTGTTTTTTCTGCTAAAGAAATAATTTATTTTGATTATTTGTTTCAGTAGATTTTACAATCGTTTATTGATTCTTTTTTTGCGTTACATTTTTGTCAAGTTTTTGTCAGTTATTCAAGGAAAGAATTTCTCATTAAATATTTACCAAGAATAATGCATTGGTTAATTTACTTACTCTACTTGGTTCTATTTAGTTTATGTAACAGTTAGTTATAGTAGACAGGGAATCAGTTTAGTGATGTTATTGATTGATACATGTAAAATGCTTAGGCAGTCAGTTTTCTTTCCTTACGATTATTACATACATATACCCATTGTTTTGAGTATTTTACTAATTGCATAATATTTTTGAGTAACGCTTCTAAGTATCGTTTTCAAAGTGGTTACGTTTAACTAATTTTGGAAACTTTCAGATTTAATAAAATTTGAGAAGATTCTAGTCTTGCTTAGTTGCAATCAGGTTTATAGATAAACGAGATTAACTGGGATTATTTTAAACTGTTGGAGATATTCGTCACAGATTTCAGTTAGTTAAGTTTAGCAAATCTCGATTAAACCTTTTTATTTAGAATGGAATAATCAGCTTTTTTAGTGAAATACTCTGAAATTATTTTCTTCTTAGGAGTCATGCGTGAACACTGGAGTTCGGACATGTCTAGAGAAAAATAGTCATTTCCAGCGGGTAATCCCTGCAATCGATTGACATTACTTATTGTGTATTAGGTATATATCCACCCAGTATTATTAATGGATAAGCATTCTCTGCATTATCTGAGATTTTTGAATTTGATTAACTATGGAGTTGTTTGTGTTTACTAAAGCTATAAAGTCTTATATTAAGATGAAACAGTCATCCATTTCTCTCTTATTTGGTATTGCAAATAAAATCAATCTTTGACGAATATCCCTTATAATTTTAGTTAAGTTTCGGCTATTTTCGATGAAGTAGTAAGTTTCGATTAGTTGCTTTTGTGAATCTAAAAGTGACATGTTTTTCTTAAAGATGAATAGCTAGGTAAGTTGATAAAGTTGCTACAGTATTCATCGTTTATTTGTTACCCTGCAACCTTGAACTAAAGTTAATTAATATTTCTGTGAGTGCAACACTCACCAATCGATTTTTTGTTTGAAATTCTTTAATTTACTCTACAGACTGACTATTGCTAGGAAATCGTTGAAAATCGGTTTCACTCTAGATCAGACTCCTCAACTGCATTTTGCTCCTTGATTTGTACTTATTATTTTCTAGCTATAGTCAGTCTATAAGGTAATTTACGACATTCAACAATTTTATCAACTCATTGCTAACTGACATAATAGTAGTAGGATGGAAGGAAGCTGGGGATGGCCAAACTAGGACATACCATCAGTCCATAAAGAGATCGACTGTTGGTCTAAGCTGTGCTGGAATATACCGATTATTTGGTCATGATCCGCGCGATTGTTGTAAGCTTTGGTTGATGACTCTGCATGACACTAACTCAGAATCAGTCACAGTGCCGCTAGTTCATCCCCTCTTTGTTTTCAACTAGATTGTGGGCTCAGAGTTTTTTCTACTAGTTAATTTCTTCAGAATCATATTTTTCATATCCACTCTTTTCCTACTATCATTTATTTCACTACTACTTCAACCTAGTTTATTTTCATTGTGCTGTATTGATTGATAGTGACCGATATGTGTATGCTACTGATCTATGTAGTAAGTTACCAACTAATTGAGCATAAGTTTGTTAAGGGTTTTGTTTTCTATGAAGAGTAGTTATTCAATTTGGTCGTAAGAATTCATATCTGAGATGAAGAAATGGGATTTTGATGATGCTACATTCTTTGAACTGTATAATTTAATCCATCCTTCTTAACTTATATAATTTAATTAAACTATAAGTGTAGTATAGTAGAATACAGAAAAGAATTTTAAACAACAGCCTCTTTGATTTCTCTTACTTCTCTCTTCTTTATTAAATTATTGTTTTATTTGCATATTAAGTATAATTATTACATTTTTCCCTTTTTACCATATTTTCATTAGTGTTGATTTCATTATTATTAACTACTTGTTAGTTAGTCAGTAAGTATTTTAATTCCCAATTTGATAATAAGTACTTTTTCAACTAACTTGTTTTAATTGTTCATGTTCCCCTTTTATTTTATTGTTATTTTTTTAAAACTCATCTAAGTGTTATTTATCATTATAGTTTTCATATTTTATATAAATAAAATGTAAATTTACTTACCTGTTTAAATAATTTACTTTTTGTTAAACATCTTATTTCTTCATTTTTTAACGCTAACATCAAAAACAATCGTTACACTTTATTTTCTCTCTGTTTCTTCTATTGTTGGTTATTTATTTATTACTTTATTATATAATTTGTTACATTGCGTTATTGTTTTTTTTTGTTGTTATGCGTAGGATTAGTAGATGTTTTTCTGCGCCTTTATCACTACGTTTTTTTTTACTTAGGAAGATTGTCTATATTGTCTTCTTATTATTATGCTTGTATGTTTGCAGTAGAAATTACACAATAATTTCTATCGTCTTCTACTGCATTACTAATTGTAATTGTAATGAAGTTGGTTATTCATTCTGTTAATAGGTTAGGGAAGGGTACCCAATCTCATCATTTTTCTTCAACCTCGAGATTGATGGTATTATGAAAACAAAGATAATATAAAAGAACGTGGTAGCATTAATGTACTTCCTGTAAAAAGTTCTTTGACATTGAATATACAGATGATATTATCTTACTGTTATAGCGGATAGTTCATTTAAATCTCAGATGATCGGTTGCCAGTTACTGTCGGTCTGAACGACTTATATCTTTTAACAATTTGTCTCCCCATTGATCTTGATTTTCGAAGTCATTTTTATGCCTTCGTATTCTGCATATTAATTCTTACTTTTCGAGTCATATTCTCTTTGTTTAAACATTTTTTTCTACCATTAATATCACTGTTACTTTAGTAGTCATTTCTCTGTGCTGATGTTTTATGGCAACTTGAACTGATACGTATGTATGCCAGGTTCTATGTTGTTTATGACTGACTGACTAGCTGAAAGGTCTCGAATTGAGACCTATATATATATATATGCATACTTCCGTAACTTTCCAACTTCTATCCTCTAATTCACATACGTATGTTATAGCTCCACTAACCACAATGACTCAAAAGTTATGCATAAGTCAACTGTAAAGCGTAATAAGAAATAACTAAAAAAATGCCTATTTTGAATATATTTTATAATAAAAATATCCATCTTAAAGGACAAAGTTGTATACTACTGGTGTATAATTGTGTACCAATCGAGGTGATGTTACTCATTGATTAACTTTTTTGGTTTTCATCCACTAAGTTGCATATTCAAAGTCTTCCTCATCTACCTCAGTTTGAGCTAATGGATAGTATCACTAGTGCTCGCATACGGAATGTAACTTGAAGTTGAATACACGAATCTGGTAAATAAGTCAAAAATGGTTTTAGTTGTTGTTCTGTAATATCACTTATTTCCGCTTTTTCTAAATTCTTAATTTAATCTCTCACAAATCTACTGGTGTTAATCTAACCAGATTATAGTACAACAATTCAAATAATTCTAGTAGTAGATAAGTCGACAACAAATATGATTAATCTCCTTAGAATGCTTTATCTTACTAAGCCGCAGTATATCCGAAAACAAATAACTGTTCTATAACTGAAAATAACTATTATGTATAGAGACATGAATCGAAGTCGAGGATAGGAAAATTCTTGCCTGATCGACCAATAACCTAAACTTTTAATTTCACTTTAAACTATTTCCTGTTATGGTTGTTTATATTATTTGAATATATCTCATACTATTAACTCATGCTAACTCCATTTAAATGCTTTACTATGAATTTATTTATTTAGTATTCATTAATTCGATTATTTACAATTAGGGGCGTTTGTGGAGATAGTTAACTGTCAATTTTGATATCATGAATTGACCTGAATCAGACAACCATTGATCACCTGGAAGCACTGGACAGCATGGAGGAGGTCGCGCAGCATAACACGAATTGATTGAATTGAAAATATTAATCGTTAGGAGCCTACTCGGTGGTCCAATCGTAAAGCATTCGCCACAGAGCCAGAGGGTCCTGGGTTCGATCCCCGATGGGGTCGTGGATGCGCACTGTTGAAGAGTCCCATACTAGGACGAAACAGTTGTCCAGTGCTTCCGGGTGGTCAATTGTTGTCTGATTCAAATCAATTCGTGATATCGAAATTGACATTCGATTATTATGTGCTTTAGCATCCTTCAGCTTACTTACTTATATTTTTGGTTGTCTCAAAAAATCATCATTACGGAAATATTGTAAATATTAACTTATAAATGTAAATTACTCAACGAAAGTATCTCTCTTCAACGAATTCAGTATCAAGTTGTACAATAGTGTATACGTATGCATTATAACTTATATATCAATGAATAATTGTAACAATTCGATTAGTTGTGATGCAAATTCTTGTTAACAACTGAGTGTTATAGATAGTCACTTAGTAATTGAAAGATGGGATATGTGAAACATGAAAATTGTGTAATCAGTAAGGTGGAGACAGTAATTGCAGAAGCTGTGACTACTTATAATTATAAACCTGAGTCGTGCATATGGAAGTAATTTGTGTGATCTCTCTTTTCACCATGATCTTAGTTTAAAATTCACTTTATTTGATTTATTTAATTTATTTGTATTTTTTTTTGTTTCTTCATACCTCATTCATATCTCTTATATAACTATTAATGTTTAACATAATAATGATTAATACTTTTATTATTATTTATTATTATTATTAATTATTATTATTATTATCTTTTTGTTACACAGACGTGATTCATCCGAGTTTATCGATTGCAATTTACATATCTGCAATCCTGATTACATAATAATAATAATAATAATAATAATAATAATAATAATAATAATAATAATAATAATAATAATAATAATAATAATAATAATAATAATAATAATAATAATAATAATAATAATAATAATAATAATAATAATAATAATAATAATAATAATAATAATAATAATAATAATAATAATAATAATAATAATAATAATAATAATAATAATAATAATAATAATAATAATAATAATAATAATAATAATAATAATAATAATAATAATAATAATAATAATAATAATAATAATAATAATAATAATAATAATAATAATAATAATAATAATAATAATAATAATAATAATAATAATAATAATAATAATAATAATAATAATAATAATAATAATAATAATAATAATAATAATAATAATAATAATAATAATAATAATAATAATAATAATAATAATAATAATAATAATAATAATAATAATAATAATAATAATAATAATAATAATAATAATAATAATAATAATAATAATAATAATAATAATAATAATAATAATAATAATAATAATAATAATAATAATAATAATAATAATAATAATAATAATAATAATAATAATAATAATAATAATAATAATAATAATAATAATAATAATAATAATAATAATAATAATAATAATAATAATAATAATAATAATAATAATAATAATAATAATAATAATAATAATAATAATAATAATAATAATAATAATAATAATAATAATAATAATAATAATAATAATAATAATAATAATAATAATAATAATAATAATAATAATAATAATAATAATAATAATAATAATAATAATAATAATAATAATAATAATAATAATAATAATAATAATAATAATAATAATAATAATAATAATAATAATAATAATAATAATAATAATAATAATAATAATAATAATAATAATAATAATAATAATAATAATAATAATAATAATAATAATAATAATAATAATAATAATAATAATAATAATAATAATAATAATAATAATAATAATAATAATAATAATAATAATAATAATAATAATAATAATAATAATAATAATAATAATAATAATAATAATAATAATAATAATAATAATAATAATAATAATAATAATAATAATAATAATAATAATAATAATAATAATAATAATAATAATAATAATAATAATAATAATAATAATAATAATAATAATAATAATAATAATAATAATAATAATAATAATAATAATAATAATAATAATAATAATAATAATAATAATAATAATAATAATAATAATAATAATAATAATAATAATAATAATAATAATAATAATAATAATAATAATAATAATAATAATAATAATAATAATAATAATAATAATAATAATAATAATAATAATAATAATAATAATAATAATAATAATAATAATAATAATAATAATAATAATAATAATAATAATAATAATAATAATAATAATAATAATAATAATAATAATAATAATAATAATAATAATAATAATAATAATAATAATAATAATAATAATAATAATAATAATAATAATAATAATAATAATAATAATAATAATAATAATAATAATAATAATAATAATAATAATAATAATAATAATAATAATAATAATAATAATAATAATAATAATAATAATAATAATAATAATAATAATAATAATAATAATAATAATAATAATAATAATAATAATAATAATAATAATAATAATAATAATAATAATAATAATAATAATAATAATAATAATAATAATAATAATAATAATAATAATAATAATAATAATAATAATAATAATAATAATAATAATAATAATAATAATAATAATAATAATAATAATAATAATAATAATAATAATAATAATAATAATAATAATAATAATAATAATAATAATAATAATAATAATAATAATAATAATAATAATAATAATAATAATAATAATAATAATAATAATAATAATAATAATAATAATAATAATAATAATAATAATAATAATAATAATAATAATAATAATAATAATAATAATAATAATAATAATAATA